>JACCIY010000534.1:0-117500 GCA_025506505.1 Flaveria sonorensis | reverse complement strand
GAGCTGCTTGACGAGTATTACAAAATAACCTGATCAGGATTACACAATGAACTAGAAAAAAATATAAAAAATTACATTTTAGCATTGTGTTATTTAAAAATTATCATTTTAAAAAAGACAATGGTTTACATTAGACACAATGGGTAACACGATAACTAGTACTAGACTCGATGATTAACAATATACACAATGAGCTGCTTGATGAGATTACACAATAACTCGATTAGGATTACACAATAAACTGAAAAACTTAAAAAAAATTACATTTTTAGCATTGTATTATTTGAAAATTATCATTTTTAAAAACACAATGCCTAACAAAATGATCAACGTTAACAATAACCTGATGAATATTACACAATGATGTAATTTTTAAAGATTAAAATACGCTTATGTTTATGATGTAATTTAAAAAAAAAATATTGTATGTAAAAGTTACGATCGTTTAAAAAAAAGATGGAACTTGAAAGTATGGTTAGGGTCAGAATATCATTGGTCTATCATTTAAAAGTTTATTACCATTTTGCTATTAAATTTTCTTAGCCTTTATGTTTTTTTGTTTTTCCTCCAGTTTTGCAATAGCATCACCTGTAAAGTAATAACATTTTTTAAATTATCATTTACCGCGAATGTCATTCACAGTGAATGCTATTTAAATAATTAACAGCTTTAAATGATATCATTAGAGCGGTTTACTTCAATACCATTTACAGTGCTTTTTTTATTCTAACGGTCTTGCATTATCTTTGATGATTTGAATCATCTTTTACATTGTTGTATTTGAATTATTTAAAATGATTTTTTAGAGCACACAAATAAAAAGTAGTTAATATTTATTAAACACAAGTATTTACAGCGTAGAATCCACAATTTGAAACGCCTTAAAGATAAAAATAGTTATTCTTATTAAAAACAATTTAATTAGTTTATAATTAAATGAGACGAAATGAATAGTAAGTTACAAATGTTATAGCATTTTGTACAACTTGGGTTTCTTCCCCCTTTTACTGCTGCAGCCGGTTATGTTTTGGCTTTTGACGGATGGCTAGGTAGCGATGGCGGTGGATTTTGTGCAAAGGCGGCGGAGACGGTGGGGGCTCTGGCCTCTGTTGCCGGAAGACGCGACTACAAGTTAAAGGCTTTTTTGCGACGGAATTTTTTTCAGCTATTGCGACTAAAAGTAGTCTCTAAAACTTATTGCAACGAAAAGTGGTCGCAATTGTTTCGTCGCCATATCTCCGTCGTATTAGGTCAATATTTTCGTCGCTATACCTGTCCTCGCTATAGATTAACCTATAGCGACGAATTTTGGTCGCTATACCTGTCATTAAAAGTTTTCTTTGATTAATAGTAATCTTTAATTTTATATATTTAATACCTGTTGCGACGAAAAGCAGCCGCTATAGATATTTTTCATACAAAATTCATAACACCTATAGCGACGAAAGGTGTCGCTATAAATAATTTTCATAGATAAAGTTTAATTTTAAAATAATTTTCAAGATTTTTTAAATAATAAATCTACAAAATCCAAAAATACAAAACTATAAGTTTTAAACAAAACTCCATACAATTCTAATAAAATTAAACGTAGAAATCAGTATACTAAGAATTTATATCATATTATGCAAATACATTTATCCAATTAAAAACAAACTAATAACTAATCATATTGATCACTAAGCAACAACGTTTTACCTATCATATCTAACCCACCCAGAGAGCAAAGATACTTTAGATATGGTTTCTTCATCAAGATGATGTATTACCTCAGCAAGCTGAACCAAATGTAATCCCAGCTTGTCTTCTTCGTCTATCTGCAATAATAAACATAAACCTTGAAGATGCGGAACCTATAATATTTTGCAATCGACAATCAATATTATAACTTGACTATCACCATTATATATTGCAATCCAAAGTGACATATATTAATCCTTAAAAAACAGTAATGAATGGAGCACCTAAATAATTTAATATAGAAACCCTGGTCCTTGCATGTGATATTGGAAATCTATGACCGAGCCAATGAAATTTAATATAGATACAAGATGATGAAAGAAACTTAGATTTGTGTTAATTTAATCATTATAAATCATAATTGGGGCTTACATTAAGGATAGGGAGGAGTTTGTCAACAATTTGGGGGATGTGATAGTTGTTTCCCTTGTTACTCCAAATCAACATTGTTAACCAAATCTTGTGCTACCATCACACATCCAAATTAATAACAAGCTAATTATTTTAATGGTACCAAACTATAATACAAACAACCTGACCTCCTAGATAATTTAACTGTTTAAAAAAATGTGCTTTTGTATCCCTTCTTATAAATACGTGAAAACAAATAACAGTACCCGTACTTGCTAAGGAGAGGATAATCCAAAATCTGCATGAAACATTTACTCGTGAAAAATATACCCAAATCAAATAGCTTAGTCTTCAATTTTAAGTTTTACTTAAATATGCTTAACATGTGTTCCTCTCGAAAGACCCATATGCTTAACTCTAAAAATCCAACCAAGCCTAAAAGAGTGCTTAAATCTAAAAATATAACATCAAAAGATACACAAAGAAAAATAGTGTTTTTATGGAGCCTATTTAAGATTACGTACTACCTCCATTGCAAATGGAGATACACAGGTAGACTGGCAGGTCAAGCAATGATCACTCAACTCAAAAAAAGTTAGGTAGCTTTATAGCAACGGTTTATTTCGTCGCTAAAAAGTGGTTGTTAAAAGTCTACTTTCTTGTAGTGACTTCTGTTGGCGTTGAGATGCAGCAGAATGCTCCGCCGCTGCAAGTAAGAGGTGGAGGAACAAAATCTTTACCGGATGTTGTCACAAACAGATACGTGGTTATGTTTGCTTGTCGCGATTGATTCCTCGAATTCTTATTCTTAGTTGATTGATTCCTCTTCTAAGCAACGGGAGATGAAATAGAAAGGAGAGGCTAGGGTTAGACTGATATTTTTGTAATAATAATTATAGCATTACTGCTACTAATCATTGTTCATTGTTCTTTGTCAACTGCTGCAAATTTTCTAAACTGTGTTATCATTTTTAGCACCGGAAATACAATATTAAATTTGTTAGAATTTTAGTTTAAGCTAGATGTGTGATCACATTAATTCGCCGCTTTCATCTCATTTAATTTGATCTGGGTAAGACATTAGCAAGCTGAACTTCAAATCGATACTTTACATGTCTCTAATTATTGGCCGATGTCTGAATTTGTTTGTTAATGTAGAACAAAAGTTAAATAATAGTATGCAAATATGTATTTATGGTCAAATTGTACGTGGCTTTGTGCTAAGAAACGACTTTGATTCTCCAATTTATATGTACAATTTTGTGGTTAGGGAGTTCATGTTGTTAAAAATCACAATGTTAGAGCAAGAAACGTACTGTTTCGTATCAGTATCCGTTATAAACATTGCAAGTGAGTTGAAATTTAGAACTTTATTCTTCTCTTTCACGTGTTATTTGTCTTTGGTTTGTTTGATTTGTGATTTATTGTTATGTTATGACAACATTCACAACTCGCGCACCCGATAAATCTATGAATCTGGACCCATATTAGAACTAAGGTCCTGATAGTACTGCATTTATGGCTATTCGATCATCAGGTTTTCATCTCATATCACCTTTCATATTTAGAAAGCACCACAATTTTAGAGTCGTTGAATATGTGGTTGGGTAAAATATTAAAATGAGTATTTTGTGTATATAGGATCAAGACTGGGTCGCCCCTAAACACTTCTTACCATGCTTTTTGATTGAAATAAGTATCTCTTTAGTAAGCTTTTTTAGAAATAGGTTTTGGCTTAATTTCATGTTTTTCGACCCGTTGGAGATAATAGAGTTCCAAATCGACCTACTCATAATGTAACCATATATGCTTAGGATTATATTTTTTTAATGATGTAGGTGGTGTTATATTTGTTCCAGTACACAAGTCAAGTTGGTAATCTGGCCTATTATGATAAAGAGGAACTCAATTTGTCTACAAGTCATAAAGAAGAATTAAAAGTTGACTTTAATGAAGGAGGATGATGCATTGAATGTAAGACTAAAAGTTATTGCCCTAGAAGAGATGTAGGAAAGATTATGTTATAATTTCATGTTGATAAAAAGTCAAAACACAAACATTTTCCATTTATAGCTTTACAATAAGTAGTATTCTTCGGTGCCTGTTTTGACAACTAACGATGTTTAAATTACAGTTACAATGACATGATTTGTGCAATTCTCTTGGTTGTGACTTGATCAATAGAAGAGGTAAGATGGGATTCCATGTTCGGGAATAAACATGTCATTTTACGACAAAGTATGCGGATTGTGTTAGGTTTGTAGATTGGTCACATGACTTTTGGGGTTCTACAGGTGTGACTTGTTGCGACGTTATCTTGTCTTTTTGGGTTTTATGTTGGAATAACAGCAATTGCAACGTGTTTTGTTATCAACGTTTTGAGATTTGTGATCATGAAGGAATTCCCCGTGCAACGCACGGGGGACAAATACTAGTTGATATTAAAAACTTTACAAAGACAAGCATGATGTTGCAGTGGCATCTAAGCTCAACACTACAAAAAAATGCTAAAAACAATTTGTTAAATGGTAGGCTCATGACTTCCTCTATGGGAGGTTGTGAGTTCGAGTCCTACCGACGGCAAAATGTTGTTAGTGGGCAGGGTTTTACCTCACTAGGCCTTCAGGTGACGAGTTTTCCCGGAATTGATGGTTGGTGAGCTTAGGCTACCCAGTGCTGTTTGTGCTCGCGCATGTATGTGATGCATTTTCACCATTGGGGTAATCTGAGTAGCTGGGCTTTAATTAATTGGTCGTTAAAAAATGTTAATGGAATTTCGTATTAAAAGTCAGATTTTGAGTAAAAGGTATCAGGTCATAGGTCATAACTCATAACTCATAACTCATAACTCATAAATTAATGGGTTAAACTAATTAATGTTAGTTTAATTTATTAGCTTTATAACTTATAAGGATAATGAATTATAGTCTAGTTTACTAATTAATTCATAATATATTTATATTGGTATTTTTAATAATTTATCGGTATATATTTGTAATTAAAATTTGTATGGGTGCCTTTGGTTAAAATTTTTTTTTTATGAATGTCGTAAGTTTCATGGAGTCGTCAAATTTTCTTGAGGGTCACACGGTAGTAAAACATATACAAGTCTATAAATCATTTATTTCATGGGTGTCGAACATCCACCATGGATGGGTTTGTTCTTACATTCACAATCCATCACTCATCTCCATTCTTATAATTACACTAAAAATTAATATTTTTTCTCTATTGTTTTCAATTAAGTTATTTTTTTTCATATCTTTATCAATATATTTTCTCTCGCATAACTCACAACCACTTTTAAAAGTATTAAAAAATTTATAGAGGTTGTATTGTGTTTTCACAAATATAAAAAAACATAGTACAACCCCAGAAATTTTTTTATTTTTCACTCACAACCAATCACAACCATCCCCTATAATATAAAACAACCACTCAAATAAAAATAAAAAACTGTGAATACTCTAATTATGTTAATATGTGTTTCCGTATAAATGTCGTCCGCACCCTTGCGTGTTAACTAATAAACACAATTCTAAAACAGGTCCAAGTTACTCCCACGTGATGACAAAAACATACTATTCCATTATATTGGTTTATTTTTATTTTTCCTAAATTGCAAATCAAACTCTATTACTCAAAACTAATTTACATCATATTTAAGTTTAATTAAAAAAATTTAATTAATCTTTTACTCCGAGGCTCTTTGAATTTGCAAGCTTTACTATCGTACGTTTATAGTATAGTTATCTAAAACTCGATTATATTATTAGTAATATTTAGGAGAATGCTCAAATAAAAAGGATTTTAAATTTAAATAATATAAGAAGTAATCTCAAAACTCAATATTTTTTGTCAATATTTAAAACCAAACTATAAAAAAAAATTTGTTAGAGACGTATTTTAGGTATAACCAATTTTATTTACTTTTTCAAAATTCCCTCATTTTTCGTAAATATTCATAACTTTTATGCACGACACTGTTTTTTTATGAAGATTACACCATAAAAACAAGGTTTTTTATCTTTAAATAGAATGCAGTATCTTTATATAAAAAGATAGTTATAACTTTTTTATGCTTTTAAGATCATATGATATTGCTTATCATTGTGTTTTTATTATAGTTTATTATGTTTTTTTGTTGTTATTATGTTGTTCTAATATGATGATTTTAAAATAATATAATAATAAAATAATATTTTTTTGTATTTCTAATATGTAAAACATAATGATAAATTAACAACTAAATTAATATAATAAATTAACATAAAAATAAAAAAATAATATAAAATAATATAAAATATAAAACACCTTGTGTACTTCTCTGCTTGTGCAGAGAACGCACCACATCATTTTGATGTGATGATATTGGATCCTTGGCATGATTTTATGTGAGGAGCCATCTTTGACTAGCTTTTCATTTTGATAGTCAAGTTATTGTAAAACACAATTATAAAATTAAAACAGATTTATATTATATGTAGAAACATGATAATTTTAACATGAAATATATAAAATGTAAAACATAATGATCGATACATATACTAAATGTTAAAAAATATTTGACACAATGACATGACGTATTTGACACGATAACATGACGTATTCGATACAAAAACCAAAGTATCCTCTCCTTTTAAAACAATATAAAGATCTATGTCAAACGCAGAAACCTTCTTAGACTTTTTAAATTAAGAACTCATCTTACTATAGCTATATCCTATTTATACATTTCTATTACTATTATTCCTTTATGTCGGTGGACATAGAGGATTTTTAGATTTTTTTTTTTGTATATTATATATTATATATAGCAAAATTGAGATTTTTTTTTATATATTATATATTATATATATTAAAATTGAGACATGGAAGGACATCTAGCTTGCTGGCTTGCGAGCTCTTTCACTATACATAAGACACGGGTTCGAGTCTAACATTCACTATACTTTGTATGCTTTCTTAATTAACCCATATTTTGGTTTCTCATATAAATAATAGTAGTTCAAATTATATCTATCTTAAAAAACGTTATTATATAATACTACGTGTTTATTTTTATGTGTAAATTTTGTTTGGAACGAGTTGGGTCAAATATTATAATTTTATTTCATTGGTATAAATTCGAATTACTTTATGTTTTGTTGTAAATTTTGCTAGGAAATGTGTTAGAGCGAATGTAATCCATGTTTTATCATGCCGCCTATGGCTTCCCCGCACTTGCTTATTTTGATGTACGTTTTGAGTTGTTCTATGTTCATTTGATGGTACCAATTCGTGTTACTCTATGTTTTACGTAAATTTAGTTCGGAAGCAAGTTGAGTCGATTATATTTTATACTTGATCATGACACGTACGCTCGCCGCCGCAGCAACGCGCGGCGAGTTCAATAACTAGTTATTTAACTATTCGTAAATCATTTCAGTATTTCACAAGGGTTATGTGTTTAATATGTCTAATCCCAAAAATTACTAGTTTAAATATTCTTTAATTATAATGGTATAAGGATTTTTTTTTTAAATTTTAATTTTTTATTCATATTAAAAATGATAACGATGCATAGTTCAAAACATTTCAGAGTTACCAAATTACATCTTAATAATCTTTTATCTGAAATTTTCACAACGAGTGTTGCCTGTATCAAATTAGTTTTATCAAACACCATGAATTCTTTTGTAATCTGAAAATTAAATAAAACATAAAAGAAGGTTAAAACTTTCGGTTAATTAAATTTAATGATATAAATTTCCATTTTTAAGCTTAACTTTAAACAACCAAACACATTTTGTAATAATAAGTTATGTGATTCCATTTCTAAATCCTTTAAATTCTTCGAATCAAATAGAGCCTATAAAAGTAATGAAACTATGGAACACTTAAAAATTATAATCTGATATTAATTTACACTATCCTAACTAAGAAGCTATTAAACTTTATAAATTGTTTCAGATAAAAAGAAATCCAAAAATAGGTACAACCCACCAAAGCTAAAATACAAACATTGATGCATAACGTCGTAAGTGGATTGCAAAGCAGGGCCGGCTTAACGTTTTTAGAGCCCCAAAGCGAACAAAAAATATGAGGCCCTCAAAAGAATATTAATATAAACCCTCATCCTTTATCCGGGCTTGGGACTAGCAAAAATAAACTAATAAGTTTACAATTGGCTGAGTTAAAATTTTTTTTTTAAAGTTATTTATAGTGCTTGTATAAATATATTTAGATTAAATTTATTTTTCTAGCTTTTTTTGATGTAAAATCTTTAATGAATTCTTCGTAATCAAATTCTTTTAAAATTCATTTTTAATCGACAAAATAGCTAAACCGTTTAATCTTTCTTGTGATATACTAGATCGTAAATAATTATTTATACTTTTTAATTTGGAAAAGCTAAGTAGATCTCTAAAATTATTATTAATATTATTCCATCGACTAGAATTAACATAATTTATAAGTTTAGTTTGATTCTTATTTGAATATTCATCACTATTTGTAGGTTCATTAAGGTTTTCATCAAGATTTTCAATGTTTTCATCATTATTTATAGGTTTATCAAAGTTTTCATCATTATTTGTAGTTTTATCAAGGTTTTCATCAAGATTTTCAACTTTTTTATCATTATTCATTGGTTCATTAAAGTTTTCATCAACTTTTGCAATATTTTCATCAAGTGTTTCATTATTATTAGACGTTGTGGTAGTTACGAATTATAACTTTGATCCTTTTAGTGATTCATTTAAAGCTTCTCGTGTAGCCTTTTTATCCCTTTTTGATGCACCACATGCAAACTTACGGATTCGGTTTGATATTCTTATAAATTCTAAGCAACCAAGTTATAATTCCTAGTTATAGTATGTAGTGTAAACTAAATAAGATTCCTGAAATAAACTAATAAAGTAATAAAACTAATCAGATTCAAGCAATTAGATAATCAAATAAATTAATCAAAAATCAGAAAACTAATAACCAATTCAGAATATAACTATATCAGGTCCTATATTCCTATTAATCATATTCAAGCAATAAGAAACACAACAAATAAACCAATTCAGAAATCCGAAACAAATCAACAAACCATAAATTCAAAAAACTAACCTGATGTCCAGATCTCAAGTTAAAAGAATAAAAGTTGGCTTGGCCTTCTTAATCACCACTTGCAAAATCAAGTTCCACTTCTGGTATTCTGCCTTCTGGTCTTTTTAATGGCTTATAGCAAGATCAAAGTTTCACACTTTCACTTCTAGCCTTCTTAATCGAAAGTTCGCAACCCTTGTTAATCGTAAAATCCAAAATCACAAAAAGCAGCCTAATATTAAATGCAAGTTCGCAACCCTTGAATACTTGAATTGTAAGTTGAACTGAAAGGAGCGAGTGAGAATTTATTGAACGATTTCAACATAATATTACCGTTATGGCGTTATTGATCTCGAAGAGTCGCGACTCGCAAGCAAGTTTGCTGCTGTTGGAAGGCTGAAGGGGCGACAGCAGCGGCGTAGCGGTGCAGGTGCGCAGCATGCTTGAAGCTTGATGATTACCGAAAAACCATTGGACCTTTCGTTATCCTGAAACTTGATGAAAGAGGCGGCCATTTGCTACTGTAGAAAGAAAAAAAACGTGAGGAGAGGCGGTGAGGGAAAGGGAAGAGCCGCTTAATAGATTTGAGCCCACATATGATATTGGGTCAATAATATTTGAGGCCCTATGATTTTTGGAGGCCCAAAGCCCTAGCGTGGGCCAGTTGTACTATTGGGCCGGCCCTGTTGCAAAGATTAGAGGATAGTTGTGAAGTGAAGAAAGGCAATTGAGAGAGCAAGTACATTAATCAGAAGGGTAAGGTTATAGTAAAAAGAATGTTTAATTAGAAAAGTGTAAGAAGATTCGTGGGGATTATTATGCGTCATATTAAAAATGAGAGCATTTTGGTCATTGTGTCTTATACGTTCATTGTGTCAAATATGCGTTCATTGTGTCATATATTTTACATCATTTGTTATGTGTTTAATCATTGTGTTTTACGTTTTAGATCATTTTGTATTATTTTTGTCATTGTTTTTATAGATTATAAACTTGTGTATCTATCATTGTGTTTTATAACTAGAAGACACAATAATATACTTTCATCGATATATTTTTCAAAACTCATAGCGTTTAAGATAACACAATGTGTTATTTTTGTCATTATTTTTTAATTGATCATATAAACTCATTGTTTAATCACTGTGTTTTACCATTAAAAGTACACAATAATTTTATTTTATCAATATATTTTTTTAACTTTATAATATTCAAGATAACATAATTACGATCAAAATACACAATTAGACATTGTATTATGTTGTTATTGTTTTTAATATATTAAATCAATTAGTTGTTAATTTATTATTGTATTTTACATATTAAAGATATATAACAATGTTATTCCGTCATTATATTTTTTAAAATTCATCATTTAGAAAAACAGAATAATATTCAGATTAACACAATAACTAACAAAAAGACACAATTAACTGTACTAAAAACACAATAACGAGATATGAGCTTAAAAACATAATTTTTTTAAACTTTTTATATAACAATACTGTACTTATTTTAAAGATAAAAAGACGCTCGTTTTTATGGTGTGATTTTTATAAAAAAATAATATCATACATAAAAGTTATGAACGTTTAAAAAATAAGAGAGATTACAAAAAGTCAAAAAAAATATCTATTTCTAAAATATTATTCTAACAAACTTTTTTCCTACATGCTGATCTCAACTATTGATTAAAAATATTTATGGTTGAGATTACTTTTTACACTTTTTAGTTTTATAAGCTTTTTTATTTGAACCTGATCCTAATCACAAAGCATATAGTACAAATACCTTGATGAATTAATAAATTGAGAGCTAGTAACATTTCAATTTATTAATAAAGACTAATTTCTAAAAGTATGTTTTTTGATAAATTGTGAAAATATTTTGCGACACAGGACTACGGGACTGAAACAATGCGGACTGCTGGACCCTTTCTGGCCCTCTCATGGTTCTAGAAGCTCTTGGGCCGGCATCGAAGACATGAGCCCAACCCATATATAAATAAATAAATAAATATATATATAACTCTAGGTTTAAATTCTAGGTTTAATTGAATATTTAATTAACTCTAGGTTTAATTCTTTTTAACGGCCAACGAATACCTTTAAATCCGATCATCCGAATAAACCCATAGGTTAAATACCATCCACGCCCGCCAACACAAACAACGCTAGTGATCCAGCCCGCCCACCATTGTTGGGGAACCCACCACCCTAAAGACTCATTGTGGTAAAACTCACGACCCACTTGGAGCACATTGCATCAAATGAAACTCGAACTCATGACTTTTATTTTGAAAAGCTCTGAGCTGCCTCCCCCAAACCAATTGATTTAGGGTTTATTAGTAAATCTAGGTTTAATTCATTGACAAAATCCTTGAATAACTCTATTTGGTTCTATTGAAGGCAATTAATTTTAATCAACTACTTTAGATATATTAATTGTCTCATGACAAAATCCTACGGTCTATCTTTTTTTCTTTCTAATTTTCTCCGGAGATAATTTCCCATAAGTTAATAGGAGATTAATAAAATTATAATGATGTATCTGCTTTAGTTATAAGTGTAATGTGTACATGAAAACTTGTAATTTAGATCACACACAAGAGGCGTGATATGAGAAACACTATGAATGATCCTTTTTTTTTCCTTTTTGATGTTAAAATTGAAATATAGGAAAAGTAGTTTGCAGGTATTTAACTAAAATTACAAAATTTTGATGCAAATTAACCAAACAAACATAATTTTAACAGGTTTTACATTTATGTTTAGACGTGTGACAATATTATGTTCAATCTACCAAAATAATACTGATTTAGATAGCTTTAAAATACTTGAGACGTACATCTAAACCGGTTCGTATGAATTTTTCTACGTCAATCACGTTCCTATATTTGGTTGTCTAGTTATTCGGGTGTTAATTCTTATATCATATACTTTTGTTGTTTTGTGTATCATGCAATGATGGTTTTGAAGTTGTATGTTACATGAAATGATATTATTTATGCTAGACCCGAGGAAATAATATACTTGCAAATTAGGGCCACAAAAAGCAAAGAAAGATTAGTGAACAACATATAAAGTGAAAGAGAAAGGAACAAAGAAGGGGAGATGAATAAAACAACCACAATGGTTCCGTCCACAAATGGTACACCTAGTACTACTATATCCCCCATGTGGTTAATGAGCTAAATGGATCTTAAACAGTTTGATGAGTTGTACTAAAGTTGCAAACATGTTAAACGGTTTGCTGAGTTGATGTTATAAATTAAATATTATCTGAAGTTAATATTAAACGGATTGACTAGTTAGTCTTTTTAATTATAGTACAACCAAACATGACTCATTTAATAAACAAGTTAGATAAATCTATCAAACATGACATGTTTGTTAAACGGGTTTGCTTTAGGGTGTGCAAGAAACCTAAATAACCGAACCGCAACCGAAATAACCGACGTAACCGAACTGAAAAAATCGAAACCAATAAGAAACCGATGGTTTGGTTTGATGATATTTTAAAAACCGATTTTTTCGGTTCGGTTTTGGTTTTGATTGTAATAGAAACGGAAAAAATCGAACCGAAACCATAAAACCAAACTTGTAAATTTAGCGGTATATTCATACACATACAAACATGATTGTTTACAGATCAACAAAATGATGTAAGTAATTAATTTTTTTGTTGAATTTTTTAAATTATTTTATCGAAACTTTTATTATTGTATTTTATTAATTGTAATTAATTTTAAGGTTAAGTAATAATAAGAATCTATAGATTACGTTTAAATATCAACAAAATGATGTAAGCCCAAATGTTTTAGCTTAAATTCATTACTTTGAACCAATTTTTTTTAAAAAAACTTGAAGCCCAAAAACAAAACCGAAAACGAACCGAAATTAAATCGAAGCTTAAGAGAAAACCGAAAACCGAAAACCAAAAACCAAAAAACCCGAAACCGAACGGTTTTAAAAACCTAGAAACTGAAATATCGGTTTTTGGTTTCGGTTTAAGGTTAAACCGAACCAAACCGACCATGCACACCCCTAGTTAGCTTGGTTGGAAACAATATTTCAGATCAGATATGCAATATTGTTCTAACTTACGATGCGGAATTTCACAAGTTAGGTTTTGATATTAATGCTTTCTATTGATAGCCTTAATTTTTGTGAGTACAAAGAATAATCAGAAACATCATGCCATAAGGGTTACACTACTGTGCCTTTTATAGGCATGACTGAAAATAAAACAATGAACAAAATGCCCTTACATGAAAATTACATAAAATTAACCAAGTACAAAAGCTCTTCATGCGAGAAGAAATTCCATCATGTGCAGACGAAAACACTTCATGCATAGATGTTGTAGTTGATGTGCGGATGAAACACTTGTGAATTTCTTATGCACATGAGATTTTGTACATGCGTAGCGAAGACACTTGATGCATAGAAGCATAGACTTGATTCACAGACAAAAGTTGCTGATGTGTAGATGATGTTCTCAAGTGCAGAAGACTTGTTGTCTATGCATAAAGTAAAGTCATACATAGACAGACAATTAACTATTTCCTTCTGCGCGATTAATCTTGTGCGCATGAGTAGTTGCTTATGTGTAGTAAAACACTTAGTCAAATTTCTTTTTCGTATCTTCAAACTGTATAATCTTCAATCTTTGACAAACATGATTCTTTCAGGATCTAATATTGATCAATCTAAAACTTGATATCTTACTTTGACGTTTCGGGTTGCGTAAGGAATTCCCACCCCTAGGTAACTAGTCGACTCATGTAATGTTTTTATAACTAAACACTTAAGACTGTGAATTCTCGCTATTAACTATATGTTTAAGTATTTTCTTTAAATCCACTATTCTAGAAATTTGAGGGTGTTATAATTTGGACTCACAACAATAGTTTATGTGAACTTGTCATCACCATTTAAGTGCTTGGACTTAAACCGGTAGGATATTAATTACTAGGAAGGTCTTCTAAGAAAGAGAAAATATGACCTTAGGTTGGGAGTGAGAGCATACAAAATGAATTACATATTAACACAAGGTGAATTCGTTTGATACATTACATGATTTTTCACCCAAACCAAATGATGAAAGTAGTTGGCCTTGAAATTCAAGTTAATATTCTGCAAATATATAAAATGGATTGAAGTCAAAATCTAAACTTTAGTTTGATGTTTATGTGATTTGAAAAACCTCAAAGAATTAAACAAATAGACATTTGTTCCACTAAGTTTCCATGGCCATGAGATCCAAGAAATGACCACAATATCTCCCTTTCACATAAACAAGCCTACCCCACAATTTGTCATGTTTTATAATTTGGACAAGTTTATGAAGATTCATACCACCCACCAAAACTCATCTTTTTACCATTTTTGAGTGGGTACCAAGATCATAAAATGATGGCATCTTTGTCTCATATACTATGGGCCTATCGCTCAAGACGCAACATGTAACAAAGAAATAGAACACGCAACATGTAAGAAACAAATAGAACATACAAGATAAATGATAGGCACCCAAGATAGGGCAAACAAGAGGCTACCTCATCCACAAGGGAAAAATGTTATACGACAACCACTTTGTTAGCACAAATGGTCGAAAGGAAGGTAATAGAAAATAAATGTGTTGATTTCCCATTGCAATGACTATGGATGTTAGTTAAACGGTTAAAGAAATTTACAATTGTTAGCTTTTTATGTCCAACCTATTTTCACTTGTAACACACAATATAGGGTGTGGTATTATATTATACAATGTAATAGTATAATGAAAGGAACACAAGATCTTGATTTATTGGTAAAACTCTCTTTAGTATTTGTTTTGTCCAAAAATAATTCACAAACTTATCGATTAATTATTCTTATTCTTTTAAGTTAAATAACAATAAATATAATAACAAAATTAAAAATAAGTTCAATATACAGTTAACATAACTCTGACGTTCGATAAAAAAGTTTTAAAAATTAAATTCAATTAAAAAAAGTAAAAAATCATTACATCTCAATAGCCCAAAATTAAAAAGGTGAAAAAGAAAGATTGTAACACTAACTAATATTTCTCTCTTTTCTAAGATTAACTTCTACCATCTAACTACACCTAACATTACTTCTAAAAAGATTTAAACTCACATTATTTTTATCAGAGGCAAACTTTCATCGCAAATCAACACAACCAATATCCAAACACCAATCCATTAACTAGTTATCCAAATTACTAAATTCCTAAAACGTACAAAGGTCTTATTTGTTGTCAAGAATGAATTCGATTATCTCATGTTCTGGTTAATGCCAAAGAGTGAAGATAGAATTAGATTATTTTCTTTTTGACATTTAATTTTTTTAAATTTGTTTGGATTTTGAAAAATATTATTTAGTTGACTTATTCTTATGGATGTTAAATTCCAAATTTGACATGATTAGAATTTTGGATTCAAGTCAGTTTATTCGCATTTATATCAAACTTAAATCCAGGCTCAAATTTTTAAAATTCAATGACTCGATTTCGATTCGATAACCATCAATACTAACAAATCTTGTCTAATCTTCTACTATCATGTCAGTTTTGGTCTATTTTTAATCGTTTAACCTAATGAATAAAATACACTACTACAATACCTGATTATGGATTCTTCATTTCAGCATATTATTAGGTTTACTTAATGACGTTAAACGTGTTACTTTTATCCTCTTTAGTAATGAGCATATGGTATGCGTGTAAACGAGACGATTCGTTAATGAGCTACTTGAAATCGGGTCGTTAGAAATTTACGTCAAGCGTAGTTTAAACGAGCTTGATGCTATCTGAGCTTACTCTTAAGTTAAACGAGCACATTTTTACTTCAAACCTTCATATGTGACTCAAAAATGGTGTTATGCACGAAAGGTTGAGATGACTATTGATTTTAGGGATATATGTTTTCTTATCTTCAAAAAGCAGATACATCATTTTCCAAAGGAAGTTAATTTAAATAAAATAAAATTTGAATTATACATTATAATAAAGTGTCATTTGGTAATTTAGAATAATAACTCCAAAAAAGAATTTATATATAGAAATAAAATTTAAAAATCTGACTATGTATGTTACATACAGACTGCTTATTATATACAAATCATATCCTTATAAAACAGAAACCAATTCGAAAATATTCCTTCCTCTGTCGTTCTGTTTGATTAATGCAGTAGCACATGGCTACTCTTGACTGGAATAAAAAAACAATTATATATTAAAAGTTGAACTTTTGTATAAATATTTATTGATGAAAAATAGATCTGTAAATGTATGGAACATAGAGAAGCGTCCATGCTTATTCTCGTTTCACATTATTCACAAACATTTTAATGTTAGAAAGAGGTTAAAATACATCGAGTCAAAAAAAGTCACAAAAAAATTATATCTCACAATCTAAATCGAATTTCAAAAAAGTAATTCCGAGCTTTTGTTCCCCTAGCCGTCCTCACTAAAAAAAATAAACGAAAAACAAAAAAAATAAAAAAAATTAACGTTATTTTATTGTGTCATTTATGAAAGAGAAAGACACAATGACGTCATTGTGTTATTATGAAAAACATAATGCCGTCATTGTGTCATAAAAGACACAATGAACTTTTTTTTATTTTTTATTTTTTTTTTCTGAAAGAGAACGACGAGAGGAACAGAGACTCCGAAGTACTTTTTTGAAATTCGATTTAAATTGTGAGATATAATTTTTTTGTGATTTTTTTAGTTTCACAGTGTCTTCTCACATTTTATAACAAAAATATAATTTGTAAAATAACCTCACCCTTAATCTTAAATCCTTAATTTTTTTATGATAGCATATATGAAATCTTTTATGTTTACCTTCACAGTGAACATTTGTTTCATTGTATTAACTATACTATTTCATGCTTTCTTTTTTTTTTTTTATCATTTAATCATCTTTATTGCTACTACTTTTTTTAGAACTCTTAACTCATATAGTGGTTATTATATTTT
The DNA here is from genome assembly GCA_025506505.1 of Flaveria sonorensis. Taxonomy (NCBI): domain Eukaryota; kingdom Viridiplantae; phylum Streptophyta; class Magnoliopsida; order Asterales; family Asteraceae; genus Flaveria; species Flaveria sonorensis. Next base: position 100,337 of record JACCIY010000534.1, on the reverse strand, counting down.
ACTCATAAATGTCGGCGGAACCACAGGAGGGTCTGAGGGTGTCGTGACCCTCCGGCCGGCCCCCTATTTATACGAGTATTTGACGGCGTGAGTTTTTTTGAGTTTTGACCCCCTATTTTAATAGTTAAAGTAGTTAAATAGAATAGAGAAGAGTTTTCGAGTTTGCTGGGCACCGGAAGAAATGAAGATGACGTGGCTATTTTAATATATACGGACAGGTGATTTTCTGTAAAACCCACCTAAATACTTGTATTTTATTCATTATTTTTGCCTCTTTCTAATCTGCAACACTAGGCCGCATTACACCCAAAAGAGTAATATTTTTCTGAATTTATTGCATTGAATCTTCCTTTTCAAAATGTAAAGTTTCAAAAGATTTTATATACATTTTACATTATTGGTTTATTTGATTTTACTCAAAATATAACATTTTTTCATTATAGTTTTAATTATTTATCATTTTATATTTTATTAACTATTTAATTCTTTATCATTTCAAATTTTACTCCAAAGTTATATTAAAAACTATTACTTACTATGTTTGAGCCTAAGTTTACTTTAAAAAAACATGAACTCTAACTTACCTTGTTTGCAGCTTAATTTCAAAAACTTGAGCTCCACTACGTAGCAGTTTTTCAGGCTCGGGCTCATATTGCACCGAGCTCCCTTATTAAATGAGTTTCAATATAAACTCATATTAGACTCATTATTTTTATTTTATTTATTTTTTTATCATTACAAAAAGTAGTCTTGTTTAGATTTTTTTGTGTTTGTAGTACATCCATAAATAAGTAACTACTATATACCAGAGATTATAGATTTTTTTTTACTTTGACCCTCTACTCATAAAAGTCTGGTTCCGCCACTACTCATTAATCTACATTTTTGTCCACGATAAAACTTGAACTCTCAGCCTTTTAAGAATAGATATATTTTTGTCCAATGACAAGACTTAATCGCCTACCTTTTATTGAAATGTTATTAAAATGGGAAACTAGCTGTTAGATATAAACCCAGAGCAACATGATGACATGTCCTAGCATGGTGAGACGAACCCAGACCAACTTCTTAGTAAGAGCGTGTTAGTTAGATTAACTTAGACCAACTTCTTAGTGTAGCTCACTACTTGTTAGTATAACACAATCGGTTAGCATAACTTAATGCAAGTTGTGTGATACATTATGATTGTAACTCAGTGTAAGTGTAGTTCTCATTGTAACATAGCTATTCAGCATAACTATCCATAGTTTCGGTTTTAAAAAATAAAAGGCTTAAAGCAAATTCCAGTTACGCAAACCTAAGACTATTGATTTTGCATTGTGTCTAAACGTCAAAAGTGTGCACAAGTTTAAATTCTCTAAGCTATTCAAACGATATTTTCTAGCCAAAAAAGAACACCTAAATTCACATTATATGCTTTTACTAAATAGAAATTTTTATGGACAATTGTTATGGTAATTGCACTTGTGTTCATTCTAACACTCCGTCTCAAATTAACCACAACTAACATGTTAGAAACGTCATTTTAGTAACTTTAGACCAAGAGATGTCACAAATCTACTTAAAACTCAAACTTCGACTTTTGTTGATTTCTTAGTAGCATTTGACCGAGATTTTTATAATTTAACTTAACAAACTATTAAAGATTCTTCTTTATTACAATAGTATTATCAATTCGAATAATAAGTTTATAGATTTTGCGATATTACCTAGTTGCATGAATGTTAGCCACAACTTTATTACCAATCAAAACAATCGATGGAGTAAAGATTGATGTTGACATCGGTCGCGTGACAGTAATTTTCATCTGAAATTACAACTAGAAGTTTAGACTATCCCCATCACGGCGTCCGTGGCCGGCCCGTCGCCGACGTGGACCGCGCCCGCCGGAGGGGCAGCGATGGGGGATGATGGCTTGAGATGGGAAATCCGTCGCAAGGGCGATGGAGAGGGAGAGGTGGTGGTGGGCCCCATTATTATAAAATGATTTTAAATTAAAATGTTTTTAAATCTTTTAATTAAAATAATAATTTAAGTATAATACTTTAATTAAAATGTGTTAATTAAATAAAAATATTTTTAATTTTTTTTACATTTATAATATTAAACTAATTAATTAGAGTTTATTTTTTTATTTTTGATTTTTTTTTGTTTTATTCATAACGGTTATTTTTTTTGTTTTTTTCATAACGACTAGTTTTTTTTATTCATAACAGCTACTTTTTTTTGTTTTCTTCATAACGATTAGTTTTTTTGTTCTATTAATAAATGCTACTTTTTTTGTTTTATTCATAACAGTTAGTTTACCTATTACAAATATATTTTATTCACTTGAGAGTTTTTCTCAAATCACACTTCATCTTCTTTCTAACATTCTAACTCTCTTTTAAACACAATTCAAAATTCAATTCTCAATGGATCCAAGAGCTCCACTCTCTTTAACACAAATGTTAAATGATGAAACCAATGAAGAATACCCACATTAGCAACTCGAGTTCTCCCAATATCAACACCTTGGGTTCTCCCAATTCCCACAACCCGGGAGATTTCCATATCTTTAACAATCTTAGGGATTCCCACATGTTCAACAATCTGGGGGATTTCCATATGTTCAACAAACTGGCTTCTCACAATTTCCATAACCCGGGGGATTCCCGTATCTTCAACAATCTCAGTCTTCGTTGGAAAACCATCAACAATATCAAGCATGGCTTAAACATAAAGAGCTTCAAAAAGTGCAGCAATCACAATCACAATCACATAATGAACAACTTATTGATGAAGCACCTTTATCACCCAAAAAAACACCAACAAAGAAGAAAGGGAAAGGAAAAGGAAAAGGAAAAGAAAAGGCTGAGAAGTCTGTTCGTATCAAGTAGGCAGCTGATGACGAAGTGTTATTGGCTAAGGCTTATGTAGCCATTTCTGAAGACCCAATAATTGCTAACAGTCAAAACTAACATGCATATTGGGGGAGGATAGAACAACATTACAATGCTGGAAACCCTCAAATTCCAAGAAATGTCATAACCTTAGAAGTCACTGGCATATGATCAAAGGAAAGGTTGCTCACTTTAATGCGTCTTATGTTCGTATCAAGTCACAATACAAAAGTGATTGGTCAAAAGACTAATATATAACCCAAGCAAAATTATGATTACACGAACACTAATAATATTGCCTTCACATATGAACATGTTTGGAGGATAGTTAAAGACATTCCAAAGTATTCTGGGCCTACCAAAGTGTATGGTCATCAAGTTTCCAAAATAACAAAGACAAGCAGCACAGGGGAGTATACCACTTCTGCTTCGGATGCCAACTTTGGCAATACTCCCGAATAAACTCAAAGTGGGGGGTATCACTTGATGATGATAATGATGATGATGATTTTCTTGCAATGCAACAGAAAGATCAAGAGGAAGAACCTCTAGAAGAAGAGTCTCGAGAGGAACCTCCAACACGTCCAATGGGAAGGGACAAGGCCAAGAAGCTGGCCAAAATAAAGGGTAAAGCATGACTTCTTCTTCTTCATTTGCTTATGAAGCAAATAGACTAAGTCTCGTTGAAGACCTGGCCGATACGACAAAGGCAAAGAAGAAAGCTATCTAATATTTCGACCAAAAAAATTGATAAATTCTTTGAGTTGGAAGAGAAGAAGATCTTTTTCATCGACAAAAGTCATATGGATCCATTCCAGCATGCCGAACATGAAGAATTGTGTAACGAGATAAGAGAGAAATATGAAATGCCTCGTCGCAACTAATTTTTTTAGTTTAATTTGTTGTTTCATTTTATGTTGTGATTTTAGTTTAAGTTGTGATTTTAGTTTGACGTTGTTTTAGTTTAATTCTCTACTCTTATGTAATTTTAGTTAATTAATGAATGTTTTTTTTCTAACGGTTAGTTTCTATTGTCTTTTTTCTAACAGCTAGTTTTTTTTATCATGTTTCTAATGGCTAGTTTTGTTGTTTGTATAAATACCACAATTTACATCACAATCACTACAACACTTCACTCATTTTCCACATAAATACTTTGAATACAAAATTCTGAAAATGAGTATCGATGATGATAGAATACCCATGAATATTCCTCAAATGCTCACACAAAAATTTCAAAATCTTATTTCCGATGATATCGAAGAGCTTGCTAATCGGTTGTTTGAGCTTGACCAAGAAAAAAAGGGAAGTTCTTCCCGACAACGTAAGAAGCGCAAAGAGATAGATAGAGGTCGTAAGGATGGAGACGCACGATTGTGGAATGATTTCTTTGCTCCAGAGCCGATGTACGATGAAAGTTTCTTCAACGGCGGTTCAGGATGTGCATTGGTCTTTTTAATCGTATCATCACAGATTTATCTGAACCAGGTAAATCTGAACACTGGAAATATTTTACACAAAGATATGATGTTGTAGGTAGTAAGGGTCTATCACCAAGACAAAAATGCACAAGTGCCATTCGTCAATTGGCATATGCCACAATAGCTGACCAATGCGATGAATACTTACACATTGGTGAAAGTACTGCTATGGAATGTCTACAAAAGTTTTGCCGGTCTATCGTTGAAATTTATTCATTTGTGTATTTAAGAAGACCAACCCAATATGACGTTGACCGGTTAGTAGCTGAACATGAAGCCCATCACGGGTTTCCTGGAATGCTTGGAAGCATTGATTGTATGCACTGGAGTTGGAGAAACTATCCAACTGCATGGAAAGGTCAAAATACTCGTGGTGATCATGAGCATCCTACCATTATGCTAGAAGTAGTTGCATCACATGACCTCTGGATTTGGCATGCATTCTTTGGAGTAGTTGGATCAAACAACGATATCAATGTGCTTAATCAATCCCTAGTTTTTAATCAAATCATAGAGGGGAATGCACCGCAATGTAATTTACAGTGAATGGGCATAACCACACCACATGGTATTATCTTGCAGATGCTATTTATCCAAATGGGCAACACTTGTAAAGAGTTTTACATATCCATCGGAGAATAATCTGAAAATGAAGTGGAACAAAAGGCGTCAAGAGTCTGCAATAAAGGATGTAGAAAGAGCCTTCGGTGTTCTTCAAGCTAGGTGGGCAATGATACAATCCCCAACAAAATCCTCGAACTTACCAATATTAGGTGATATAATGCATGCATGTATTATATTACATAATATGATTGTAGAAGATGAAGGACGTTACATAACTAACTGGTCGCGTGAAGAGCAAGAATCAGAGCTAGAAAGTTACAATAACGGGGCACCACCATCATTTCAAAAACACCTATAGAGATTTAGAAGCTTACGTAACCAGGACGCCCACCATGCATTGCGGAACGATCTAATAGAACATCTCTGGGCGAATAGGGGGATTAAAGAGTAGTTTTATTATTGTTTCAATCTATTAATTTCGTATGATCGTTTTTATTTTATTGTTTTACGTTGTTGTTTTTATTTTAATTTAATGTAGTTGCGGTTTAATTTTATTATTTTCTTATTTAGAATTATTTAATTTAAGTATTCAACTTGATCATTTGATATTTAATTCCATTATTTTTTAATTAAATATATTTACAATAATTTAAATATCTTTATTTAAAGTAAATAAAAAAAGAAAATGTGAGGTGGAAAAATAAAGGTGTTTGTGGGAATGATAGTGTTGGGGGTAAAAAGTATTTGTAGAAAGAATGGGTGGAGGTGAGTGGAAAGCTGATATGGTATGCTGATTAGGACTGTTTGTAAGAAGAATGAGCTGTAGCGTTGTGAACAGTTTTAGAAACTTTACATACAGTAAAACCAAAAGTTCCACCAAATAGAATCCAAACTAGATTATTTATAATTTATAAAATGGTATATAAAATTTTGTTTTACGCCTGTTGGATCCTACCTTTCATTATAAGATAAATACAATACATAAAAAGAAATAGATACAATAAAATAAGTTTTATAATTGTTTGACAACAAACTCTAGGTGTTTATTCTTTGGATCGGACTCGAATACACTGAATTTGAATGGAACCGATTTCAAATAACGAAGTCGAATTCGGATTTTAGATTATTCGAATTTGGAGCAGATTAACTAACAAATTTGAATGAAATTCGGATTTAGTCATCTTGAGCGAATTTGATTCGAGTAACCCGAATAAATACATATATTACATAATAGGGCTAAGATCAAATACAAACCATAGATAATTGAAAAAACCAGTAAATTAAATCTTAACCTTTTAGCTTGGTTAATATTAATGGTGGTAGTTTTTTAAATAAAAAAATAGAAATGCTTACTTTGATGGGATCATTTTTACCGATAAAAAGTAAAAGGTAATTTAGTCATTTACATATGTTTAATTTGGTCAATTTTCATCTTATCTCTCCTAAACAACTTTTCTTTCTTTTTTTAAATATCTGTTAATTGTATTAAATTTTTTTATTGGTTTGAGTTCCCAAATTTGTAAACAATTGTCAAATACGATGAAAAAAGTATATTGAAAATTATCTTGTATAAACACTTGTGTGTATTCGGTCAAATCATTAATTCTAGTTTTTACTTCATTTGCATATTAGTTACGGACTAATAAGCAAGTGATTGTGATCTTCTGATCAAAGTTTGTTTTACAGATCTTGCAAATTTAAAGAGTTCGATTTGAAAACAAGCTTTGAGAGCTTCTAGACATTTGAATTAGATAATCAAATTTCATCACACAAGTATTTATATTCATGATATCAAAAGTTTACTCATTTATTGGTTTTCATAAACAAATGTATGTTGATAAGAGTACGTGTTAATTATGAACATTATATTATGGAAATGTTGCATTTAAATTCTTAGACAACCCAATAATAATTGCTGTATTTATATTAAAATAAACTATTCTCAAAGATTGTAGTAAATGTTTCCTTGTTCATGAAATGAGTTTTTACACATGTGTAGAAGTAGCTCTATATATGGGTAAAAATAGCTTTACATTTGCGTAAAATTATCATTAAACATGAGAAAATAATTATTATATATGGGTAAAAATGACTTACACATTTGTTATTCACACGTTAAATGGCTTTACCTTGGGTTTTAGAAGTGACTTACACTACATTAGTAATAGTGACGTACGCATGTGTTTTTTCTAGTAACAGAAGTGGAACATAAAAAAAAACTATTTGTTCTAAACGCACATCAAAGTAGAACATAAGGAAATATGAACATATTTTATTATATAGACATTTGAAATGTGTAATAGGGTTTTCGTATGTAATAAAAATAGTTTGATTTTTTATAAATGTACGTACTATTTTTTTATTATATACAAATTTTAGAAGTTTGTTAAATTTGATTTTATAGAGTGTTTGAAATATAAAAATGAATTTATGCATGTGTAAAAGTGACTTCCATATTCCTTAATGATAACTTTACATATGTGTAAATGAAAAGTTATACACATGCATAAATATTAAATAACATTTAAATGTTTGTTTGACACATGCTAAAAACTATTTTTAATTTTTTTAATGGTTTTTTATGATATATTTCTTGTTGGATTTCATGTAACAGAATTTTAAACCTACATCAAAGTAGGAATACAAAGAAATTTTGAAGACGTTTTTAATATAGCCATTCGTTTATATTTTCTAGCTAGTGAGTTATACGTAGCGTTGCGGCGACTTGATTTTGAATATCAAAACAGAAGTAAAAAAACACGTAAAAGAACCAAAATAGTAAACTTTGGGGGGCCAAAATGCAAAAAAAAAACAAAAAAAAAAAACTTAGGTTGCCAAAATGCTTTAAAGCCATGTTGAATGACTCAAATAAATAAACAACATAAAAGCTCTGATCAAATTATAAAAACTATTTATTTGAGGGTCTTTCTGTATATATCAAAAGTTTGGTGACCAACTTCTTAGACCACATAAGTGTACTATAGCTCACAACTTCCTTTTTAGTATATAGTATAATATGTGACGGGTTTTTCCTATGAATAAATATGTTTTATTTATTTCTAAATGTACACAACATTGGATTATATGTAATTTTTAAATTTTTGTTAACAATTGAATTATATAACTGTTATGTAGTTTGAATTTAAAACAAAAGGAAAAAGTTTATAAGTTGATTAAGTTTATTAGTTTGCATATTTTAGGGTGGTTTGTGAAAGAACCCTCTCATTATATAATATATAATAGGATTATTAGATTTAATAATCTTAACTTTCATTTATTGGTTGGGATTAATGTCAACTCAGAAAATATTTACAGACACTCCCGACTTTGAGCTTATTTGTCTTCGATGATCCCTTACTATCTGATAGTTAAACCCCTTTAGTTTTTCGGATGATCCCTTACTATACAACTTGAGTCATTTTTTAACTCTACCGCCGTCCAGCCTCCATCATACCCGTTTTCTGGTGTTTAGCCTTCATCATCACTTGAAATCTACCTCTAACGAGTCAAGTGATTCAAATCATGAGATGGAGATTAATGGGTTCAGGGTGCATAAGTTTCAAATTGATGAACCTATGTTGATTTGAACTTTCTGCTTCGTGTTTTGACCATATAAGCATTTCACGTCATCAAAACACTAATGAGGTTAACTCTCAGTTAGTAAGGGATCGTTTGAGAAAAATAATCTCTAAATTGAAAGTGTCTGTAAATATTTTCTGAATTAAAATTAATCTCAACTAATAAATGAAAATTTAGTTTATTAAAATCCAATAGCCATACATGCATTTACTTTCTAGACTTTATTAATTTAACACTTACTAAGCTTCAAAGTTACGTGGGCTATAAAAAACGAGCTACTTTTAAAATTCTTTTTTAATAAATTTAAACTTTTTGTGAATTTATATATTTGAATGAACCCGAATAGGCATGCTAATTTGAGTAAGCTTATTTGATATGGGTTGTGCGATAAATTCAAAATCAATTTTATAATTTTTAATTAATTCCAATAGCCCATTTTAATAACCCGAGTTCAATTCAATGAAAAGGTTGAACACCTTTAACGGATCTGATAACTGTATCAAACACTTTTGAAATATTTTGAAAATTTCCTGCTAAAGGTCCAATTACAAGAACTTTTGAAACTAAGAAAAAACAAATGACGTGTTAAAAGATAGCAACCTTTAAAGCGTAAGTTGGATGAGTTAGTGCAGTGAATGAGGGAACTCTATATGCTTCTCTTTATTGGCATGGTACCACACCAAATAATAAATTACTCAACTTGTGCTAGGCTCAATCCAATCCAGTAAAAGATAAAGAACACTTCAAACCCACTAGTTAACACCTTTAACCTTTGAGTGAGATTTTATGTATCATTTACTTATATTTTTTCCATACTTTATGTCTTCATGGTGTATGTGTGTGGGTGGGGTGGGGGTGGGGGTGGGGGATGGGGGATGGGGGGAGGAGATTTTGTAATCCATGTAAATCCCATCCCACATCTCTTTGATAAATTAGAGGGTCATGGCATGTATGTAACAGGGAAGTATGAGTCAAGACAATCTAAGGGATGACCTCCACTCTTCTCAAATTCGTTTTGCTAAAGAAATTATAAAATATTCCTCTTTTTATTAAATATAATATGTATCCATACAAACTCTTACAATCTTTAATAAAAACAAATATATATATTATAAAACCATGTATTAGAAATAATAAAACCAACATTTTCTACTAATCATACTTGCATTATGATCATTTATGAAAATTTATATTATTTAGCTACGTATTTTTACATTTAATGTGTCTGCAATAATTTATTTTATAAAAAAAATACATAAACTATCTACATACGGATTTATCTCAAATATGTAATTGTATACACATACGTGTACTTAATAATGTAAATGTGTCGTTAATTGTAAAACATATATTTACATTTGAATGCATGAGGCATCATGATAAACATGATTCTTTTAAAACAAATTTCACGTCATACATGTTTGTCACATATACAACTTGACTTGCAGTTGTATTCTAAATATATATATGAACTCAAGAGAAAACAAACCCTTAAATTAACAATCATATATGCTGTTGGGGTTGGGTTGATTACTTTTGTAAAAGTCTTGACTTTTGAATTTTTTTGATAAAGACTTTGTTGAAAAGCTAACTGTTCGATAAGGGCTGGGTTAGAGTTTTAGGGATCCCGGCTGCTATGCCATCCTTTTCAAAGCCTTAGCAATCCTCTACGTGCTCACTAAAAAAATCCTTTGTGGATTGACATGTGGCATACTAACGAGGACAATGAGGATGACACGTGTCATCCTTGAGTGACACGCATATGATGAAAAGGAACTTGACATTGACATGTGTTAAATTCTGATTGGATGTCAAGGTTCTGAGCCGCCATGAGTTGGTCGCGGACCACGACCATCCTTGTAATGGTCCTTCGGCCTGTGATGGGGTGGTCGATTAGGTTATAAAAGCCTGCATGATTCAGATGAAAATGTACGTCTTTTTCTAAATCTCTTTACACGCCTAAGCTCTTTACCCCATAATATCCGCCTAAACTAGTATATTACCCCATTAAGCTTAAGAAGCATCTGTGGTGGTGTTGTTCAGGAATTTAGAAGCTATAAGCCCGTAATATAAGCTCGCCAATTAAGGTGAACATGCTTACAAAAATTCATTTTTACGCTATGTCTTATGTGCACAAATGTTAACAAAATATTTTCAAGCATGTTTATAAAATATCAAGTTTCAAATATTTATGTTTATACAAAACAAGCATGTGGTTGTATAAAATTCGTCAAGCAAAGATTTGACTGACCATGACATGGTATACATATATCGATCAAGGATACACATGTTGATGGATTCCTGTGTTATGCCATAATGCGGTTGAATTCATTTCAACATATATGAACCGAATGACTTTAGTGTATATCAGCTACCCGGTATTGGTCTTAACAACTTGTGATGACGATTTTAATACTAGTCATACTTTTATAAAATGTTTAGTAACATGATTCACCGGCTTTATGCTGACGGTATTTATTTTTACAATGTTTTTAAATACATGAAATGCATATATTTAAAACTAGGTTTATGTATTAAATAAACCTTATAGCAGGAAATCACTAATTTGAAGATGTGAAGACTTTTTAATTACATTTGTGGCTCTGGCTCATTTTGTACTACTTTCAAAGTCTAATATTTAAGTATTAAGGATTTTTCATAAATTCTTATTTTGAATATATAAACGTTTGAATCAACCCTAAGTATTGAATTACCTCCTTATTGAGGATTTTGAATGTTTAATCAATCAACATTATTGAGCATCTTAAAATTGAGACATAAAATGTTTAGAAATGTGAAATGAAAATCAACCGATACAATTGATTATTTACAAAAATATAAAAGAAAACTATCTAAATATTTTTGTTGAATTTGAAACTCTGATTGGCTTATTTAGGATGATACTAACGATTTGGCTCATATGCCCGGGCGTCTTGAATCCGAGGTGTGACACGAAGTGTAAGTCCACATTAGTTGCGGGGAAGAACAAAGCCTTTTTTATAAGGGGTGGAAACTTTATCTATCAAGACACATTTTACAAAGGTCATTGGTGTGTGGAAATAATATATATATTTTTGATAAAGTTTTTTTCGCATAGATTCAGTTTTAAAATGGTTTTTACTTATGTTAAATTACGCACACAAAAGACAAGTGTACATGTCGTGCTGTAATATAATGTTTGTAAGAACCGAGTACCTATCCATTGACACACTTAGCCTACTCAACAACCCTTATAATTGACTATCCTAATGAATTTTGATTAGAAAATTATAAGTTTGATTTGATGTGACCAAATATTTTTATTTTTGTAAATAATAATTTAAATAGATAAAAGGTAATTTAATATAGACTTTTAGTGATTCTTTCAGTGAATCAAGCCTATCATCCTAATTTAGCTTCCATTTTATTAACTGTAATGAATTGATGGTGTGGTTAAAGATATTGATCAATATAATTATGTTAGTGTTTATAAACGTGAGCTAGCACATAGTTACCATAAACCGGCTTCGTAGTAACAAGAAAAGTTGCATCAAGTCACTTACAAAACAATCATCAAGCCCCTAGTGACGTAGGTAATGTTTGTGCATTTTTTAACATAAGATTTCTGAAAACATAACTTAATATAAGAAAGAGAGTTGATCAAGTTTTTGTTTAACATACCATTAATTTTAGCAAACCATAACAACTACTATAGATTTTCAGACTAATAAAAGAAAACCCGTAAATGCTCAGAAAATTAAGATGATATAATTTCTAATAACCGTTTCTATTTCATTAGCCATAAGTTTATTATGAAGACTGGTTTTGTAAATAAAAGTTAGTTTATATGTTTTTTTACCTTTGTATGACATTAACAATTACAAACCATAAGTTTATAACTCCCCGTTCAAATATAGCTACTACCCATCAAAAGTTTACCCAAATTTACCATAACATTAACATAATATAAATCACACCATTAGTTTATCACAAGTTACGTAAAGGTTTACTAAATTAGGATGATAAATGAAGTTTAGCTTATATAAGCTTGAACATAAGAACAATGATAGAAGATAGTAATAAAATCATTGGTCAATTAGAACAATCAAACTGGTGATCCATTATGGATGATGTTAAACAATCACGAGCTTCTTCTAAGCATTGAATGGACCTGCAAAGCCTTCTAAAGACTTCCAAAGGCTGGGTTCTTGAGAGTGAACACCAGCACTTCACCTCCCAAAAGCTCCTCTTAAAGTTCCAGATGGGCTCATATTTATAGTTTTTCTAGTGTGCCATGTATGGCCCCATGCCTCTTAAGGCACGAACCAGTGCTAGTACAATATATGTAAATGTTGGTCAGCTCATATGCTCAGAAGTTATCGGGGCACGCCTCCGTACCTCATGTCGAGGGGACAGTACTTTTATCATGTCAGACTGACAAATACAAGGGTGTGTTATATTTAGCATGGGTGTGTTTTAGGTTGGGCATGGGGGCGTGCCTCATGAGGCACGACTTCATGCTTGAATTTTGGAGCTTGTTTTATTTAATTTTCTCTTTGTTAAAGGTTCTTTTATTTATCTTGGTCTTTTTCAAGCCTGAAAATACAATTTAAGTGATTTAGATATCAATTCATCACTTTTAGTAACAGTTTTGGAAATATTTGATGTGCAATTGTTGTGTTTTATATGTATAACTTGGAGCAAATCAAACATTTCCACACTTGAAATTGCATGTACTCAAGCAAAATCACGCAAAGTAGCAACACCACCAATAATTAAATAAATCAATATATAAATATATCTTTTGAGAATTATACAAGCAAACTTAATCTTTTCAAATATTAACAACTAAACACATATGGAATGATATCTTTTCAAAAAAGATTGGTTTCTAAAGAATTTTAACATGTAAAAATTCACACATCTCACAAGATGCATTTACACTCGACTTGTAACGCTCGCCTCCCAGGGCACACCCTGGGGAGCGTTACGCATCGGATATACAGAACATATCGTAATCAGAGAATACATAGCGGAAGTCAAACTATAATTATAAATTATAACATATTATACATCTGTCTTCCAATACAATACCAATGTTACATCAGTTTAACTATAGAAGAGATCCAAATCCTTAGTAACACTTTAGTCCTTTATCTCCTCATAGCTTAGTCCATAATCTTTTATTCCTGTAATCACTGGCACCTGTGATGTGTGTCCATAAAATAAAAACGTTGGGACTCAGCATAAAGCTTGTGAGTTTATGAACATAGCATTTTTCAAAATTCAAAACATATTAATGTTAACTATTGCATCAAACAGATACAACCATGGCAACAGATAGGAACAGAATAAGCATAGTATAAATTCACATAACCATGCTATGTATACAAACTTCACTGTTTAAAGCAAAATTATACAAGCAGCCCTCAAGCATCCTATCAAGCATTGTCACATATCATAGATGCTATTGATAGTCAATTCTTCAATTATTACTAGTTATCAGAAAATCACATCCTATTTTAGAAAACAGTTCAAAGGAACTCACCTTAACTAATCCGATCGTGATATGACTGCTCAGGTTTACAGCTATCAAGTATTATCCTATACACAAAATAACATTATTTAAGCTACATTCTAGCTAGCAATTATCTTAGGGATAATTTGTTATCATTTTCTATTTGTTGACATTATTCGACACTTTCTATTACCATATGCCAACCCTTTGGTACAACCCTTACTAGTTGGCATATTTCAAACATTTTCGTCATGTCAGTGCCAACCCTCGGGGCTACCCAATACCTTCCCCATTAATAACCTTAAAGCCTAATAATAATAATAATAATAATAATATATAATAATAATAATAATAATAATAATAATGTAATAATAATAGTAATAATATAGTAATAATAATAATCATAATAATAATAATAATAATAATCATAATAATAATATATAATAATAATAATAATAAAATAATAATAATAATAATAATAATAATAATAATAATAATAATAATAAAGATAATAATAATGATATAAAATGATAATAATAATGATAATAATAATGATAATAATAATGAATAATATAATAATCATAATAAATAATAATAATAATAATAATAATATAATAATAATAATAATAATAATATAATAATAATATAATAATACTAATAATAATACTAATACTAATACTAATAATAGTAATAATACTAATAATAATGCTAATAATAATAATAATAATAATAATAATAATAATAATAATAATAATAATAATAATAATAATAAAAATAGTAATAATAATAGTAATAATAATAGTAATAATAATAGTAATAATAATTATGAATCCAAGGATCGTTTAGGAATTATCAGAATTGATTTGAACAAGTATTGATCGCGAAATTATCAATACTTGGTGTTTAATCTATTAATAATAATAAAATCAATCAATCAAACAAATAAAATAAGAATAATCAAACCGAGAGAACTCAAGAACGTTGATTGAATGCTTTCTTGTTGCTATTGAGGTTGCTGATCTTGAATACAATGATTCAGATAATGATTCTAATGATTCTCAATTATTGTTATGTATATGATTTATTGATTTGATTACATCTGTTGATGATCTCGTATCTATTTATAGAGATCTAATGCTGTTATATTGCTAGCTATTTTGTTGCTATAATTAAGCTAATCATCATTATCCGAATCTTCGCCATGTTTATCGGCTTAGGAATTCGTGATTTACAATGATTCTACTGATGATAAAATTTGTTGATGTGACGTGGAATATCCACTTGAATAAAACTTCTTCAATCGTCATTAATGTTGTTGATGTTCTACCAGGTTGACTTGTTGACTTGATGTTGACTTCCGAGTTAATTGGTCTTCCGCAGGTAGTCTGTCTTCCGCAGCAACTGTTGTACAGTACTTGTTCTTGTGCTTCCGCAAGAGTTCTTGTCTTCCGCAACAATCCATCCTTCAGTAGCTTGTTCTTGTTCTGCTAAAGTTGTTCTTCCGCATGAGATCCATGGATGTACATTCTTCAGTTATGTTCCTGAGAACATCTACGGAAGAACACTTTATTCATCTGCAGTTGTTTCAACACTTCGTCAATTTTCCAAATTGACAGTGTTTAATGTTTCCTGTGCATTCACACATATATTCTAAAATATATTATATCATAGATGAATATATTAAATGAAGTGCAAAATAAATGTTATTTAGTTCATAAACACAATTATAATCAAATATATTCATTTTATATCATTAAGAACAATAATTACAATTATAATTACAAGAGTGATATATATCATGTAAACCTATACAAGAGATCTATCCCTAACAGTACTCCCCCTTCGGTTTAGACTCTAGTAATCATTGGTTTAGCACTCTAAGTTCATTTACTCTTGCCAAAATTCTGGATTTAAAGTAATCTACAGTCGTATTTCGATCTTCATACTGATACTTTATCTGTCTTCTGTTCAACCTCTTTAGTGTTTTGTATTTCATACCCAGGACATCCTCTTCAGTGGTGAGTGTTGCAACAACACTATTTTTTGACACCACCTCTAATTCGTCCTGTTTTGAAATTCTTAATTCTGTTATAGGCTTTATCTCTGACCCAATCAGCTGCCCGGCTTCAAACATCCTCCTCTTGTGCGCCTTGGCATGCAATTTGTCAATGACTTGAATAAGGTGTACATAGAAGCACAAGTCATTTTGAGCAGTTGAATCTTGCAGCCTTGGAAAGTGTTCTTATGAAGATAAGAGGTATAGCTTGGGTGCAGCAACTTCAGTTCTACAGGCAAAAAGTCTTATGCTTGTTGACTTCTTAGCAGGATCATTCCTTAGCAGCACCAGTTCTTTATTCCTTTCAACATAACCCCAGTCAGTAATGGGGCATATGAACTGATTGCCATCTATTGTTTTGATTGATGCAGCAAATCTATCTTCAGCTCCAATCCTTTTCAAGAATTCATCATCAACCAGTTTGGACTTGGACTGAGACTTTGACTTTCTTCTAAAGTGCACAGCATCATCCATCATAGCTTCCCTGATCATATCCCCCTTGAACTTGTACTTTAGACTGTTCACAATCCCAAAGAAGTTTCTTCCCCTTGGACTTATGGGATAATTAATGATGGGAAGGCGTTGTAATGTATGAAGGTCTACATCCGGCAGTGACAGTAAGCTCTCTAGTCTTTGAAAATATTACACCATGCCAGATGCCCTCTTGATCATTGCACAATCCCAATCACCATCATACTTCCATGCAATAATCTGATTGTCTTCACCTGATCTTGGAGTTGTCATCTGATCAAAAAGTTGAATCAGACTTAGTCGTTCTTGGGTGATCTCCCTCATAGCTGTTCCAAGAGGCCATATCTTATTGGGAATTATATCTCTTGGCTCTCTGATCAATTGTTATTTTCCTTCATGCATGTCTTTTGCTTGAACCACAGTAGGCTTAGCAGGAATTTGTGATGATTGTTGTTGATAAGCAGGATTGGGGGCTTCGGATCTGAACTTTACTCCTGTATCCAGCTCTACCTTCATAACATATTCCATCATCGCCCTTAATTCACCAATGGTTCTTCCTTTGAGTTCATGATGGTCATGGTTGTGACTTTGCAACTAGCAAACCATGTTTTACTTTGTAAGCCCGGAGGTGTCACAATGACCTAACTCCTTCCTTATTCTCTCCATTGACTTGAACTTTGAGAAGGTGTCAAAGTTACACACATGAATCATCATACTCACAGCTTCGAATTCTTTTAGAGTTTGAATCATCTCCTCCATGTTCATCTTTTTCACCGAGTCAAATGGAAATCCATGATTGATTAATTGCATGAACATGGATGACTATGGTCTTTCATCAAGGATGTCTGCAGTAGTCAGACGTACTTTTGTTTCTTCTTTCTCAGTTTTGGGAGACTCTTCTTTAGTCAATTCCTCCCATTCTTCATCACTATCTTTCTTGACTTCTTCCTTAGGGACTGACAGCTCTGGTGAATCTGATTTTGCTCTTTTTGACTATTCACCAGCAACACCAGTTGCTTTTCCAAGATATTTTCTCTTTCTGGTGTAAGTGATCATCTCTGAATCACTTTTGTTCTTTTCAGCTTCACTCAATTTCCTCTTCAAATTCTCAATCTCATGATCTTTCTGTTTAAGAAGTTTTACTTGTTCAGCCACAAGCTCATGAAGAGCATCAATTACTTCATTGTTCATCCTAGCATCTTCTCTTAATCTTGTCAATCTTCTTTCCAGGCTACTAATGGTCTCATCTTTCTCATTCAGCTCCTTTCTCAGCCTTCTCAGCTTTTCCAACTTCTTGTTTCCCTTTAGTACAAGATTGTTGTACTGAGCCACCAAGTAGCATTTGCTTACATTGATCTCCTCCTCCTTCAGATCATCCTTTTGGTAAGCAGTTATTTTAACATAATCACACTCCTCCTGCTCTACCATCTCATCAGTCTGTCCTTCAACTTCCAGACAAACTTCTTTAGTCGTACCTCCTTCAACTTCATCACCCTCTTCAATGTTAAGTATCTCAGTAGCAGCAGGGCTTTCAATGGGTTCAGTAGGAGTAGGAGAGGTGGTTGGTTTAGTAGGTAGTAGAGGTGATATAGGCATTATGGCACCAGTATCAATGGAAGTTATGGAGATTGGTGAGTGTGGGAGAGTAGGTTGGATCTCCTCCTGACCAACTACTTCTGTAGAAGCAGTGTTTATTGATGTTGGAGATTGGTCAGGAGAGATTGGTTCGGTGTCCTCCCTTGAAGATGTCAAGTGGATGGGTGATGGTGGTGGTTGTGAGTCTTGGTGGGGTGATTTGGGTGAATTATGGTGTGGTGTTTCAGGCTGGGAGTGTGTGGCAGATGTGGCTGAAAAACTTGTAGTTGGTTGCTCCTCTACCCACAACAACTCCTGAGGAATATCCTCATTCTCATCTAGTATATGAGCAAACATCTCCACACCGCCTCCTTCATACTGCCCTTTCAATTTATTGAGAAGGGATCTGCTCAAATGGTTCGACACACACGAATCTCCTACTCTCTCGACCTCCGGAAGGTGTTCATTTATGATCAGTTGTAGGAATCGAGGAAACATGAACATTTTTCCTTCCTTCTGCACTCGCACATGGTCGCAGAGGTAGTTCATTATATATCTTGCGTAGTTGTACTTCCTCCCATCGAAAATACCGATGATTCCGGAGGAAATGTGTCGCGAGAATCTGTCCAATCCGGACTTTCGGTTGGAAATGCATTTCAGGTATGTGTGGCATAGGAATCGATATGGTTTGCATAGCCTTCCCTTCTTGATTTCACCGTGTTGATAGTCACCATCATACCCCATCAGGTCGAATACTTTCTGGATGTATTCATGGTAGAATACATTCGGATGACCTTGTTCTTCGTCTCCTAATTCTAGAGCCCCGCGTATGATTCCTTCATTCACCCAGAGGGGTAGGTTCCCAATGGTTGTGGTTATCATGGCCCCTTCATCTCCTTCTTCAATAGCTGCGGTATTCCAGAAATCCATCATATGCGACAGATATATGACCGGATCGGCAGTTAGTGCGAAGTGTAATCGCGATCTTCTTAAGTACTGTATGATGGGTCTACACTCATCATTGACATTCGGATCTAGATACGCAAACACATTGTGTTCTTTTAAGAATCGGTTAGCCATGATGGCGACGTTGATTACGTGAGAGGTGTAACTATTTGAGATTAGGTTGAGATTTTGGTAAGGGTTTATGGTGTTCAGTTTGGATGCTGTTTGATTTGGGGGTTTTTTGAAAGTGATAGAAAGGCCAACGGTCGAAGCCCCTATATATACCTTTTCAGACAGCCTGTCAATTACACTTAGCCCCTTCGAGGTTTTACCTTTTGACCTTATCCTATTTCAGTGGGACCCAGTTGCACTTAATCTCTCCTCGGTTTTACACTTTACCCCTCAAAGTATTAACTATGCCTATTAATAACTATGTACAATTAATAACTACGCACTTAATGATTAAACAATTAATAAGGCAAAGAGCAATTAATATCCAAACAATTAATAAAGTAAAGCAAAGTATGCTTATCTACGGAGATTACATCTACGGAAATTATAATGTCTTTCTTCCGCATTGCACCTGCGGAAGTTGACATTCTGTCTTCCGCATGAATTCTCCGGATAATTAAGTTCACCAAACTTTTGAAGACAAGTTATCAAGTTATCTTCCGAAAGAAAAATGTCTTCCGAAGGAAAACTTGATGTTGTCTATGTTTTATCTTTGTATGAATTGACTCATGGTCAATTCATTGATGTTTTGCTATTGGACCTTGTGACTTGCTTCATGTCAATTGTGTACAAGTGGCAGCTTCCTGTTGCAGATATCCTTCAGCCTGCAGCCAAGTTAGTGCTCAAGTTTCAATTTTCTTCAACTCAGTATGTTTAACATAGGTTTTAATGAACTTATTACTCCCCCTAAATTTGTGATGAATCAAAAACTTAAGAATTTATCAAAAATTTAATAAGAGAAGTTCATGTGAACTGTTACATTGACTAACAGAATAAACACATAAAAGAGAGAAGCATATGCACATGCATTTGTTTGATAGACTGAAGGATCATACTATGACACTAACACACTCCTGCAGATTATTGTTAGGTTTGTTAACTACTTGATCTAGTGCAGATTGCAAATATTTGTGATCCGTAGAAGTTCAAACAAGAGTGTATGTCGAGTATGTCATGCTTATTATCATGTTATGGTTAGTTTAGTGACGAACAGAGATGAGTGCATCATGCAAGATGTTGTGAAAGTGTGTCCGTTCCAGAAACTGCCCAATCCATCACGTTATCACACTTGACCCATGTTCCATAGATTATAAGCTCTATCTTAAGATTTCTTTGAAATCTTATTAATGCTGATAGTTTATTCATGCTCTTTGTATATTTCTACTGTTGATCCGTTTTGGATTCTTTTGAGAGCAGCTCCTGTTTGGAGTTTTATGATTTGTATCAGGTCACCAGGTCTTTACTCATGTAAAACAGAGGTGACCCATGACTCAGGTCTTTGCTTACGCAAAACAGAGAGTCAAGATGCGCAAAGATAGAGGTTATAAGGTGTTACAACATAGTAAGTGTGCATGGGCAATGAATTTTGCACATCCGGATTAGACTTACTTAATATACACCTCACAATGACTTTGTCATAAGAAGTCATCTGAAATTTAAGTTGAGCATGTCATACCTGATTTTCCACTTAAGATGAACCTATTCACATATCCAACATATCGGATCAGTAGATAGTTGTTAATTTGAAAGCAGGATATATGTCAGTTATAGCATACTATCATGTCCTTAGTATATCTGTGCCTTACATAAGTGGTCTCATATGTTCACAGTTAGTACACACCTATGTTTATTATTGATATGATGAACTTATTCTAAGTTGATCATGCCTAATGATTCTATTAAGAAGTTAAATCTGACAAAATCAAATGCCTTAGTGAATAAATCAGCAAGCTGATTTATTGTATCTATTTTGACCAACTTAATTAGACCTTTTTCTGAGCAGTCTCTTAGAAAATGATATCTAATTTCTATATGCTTAGTTTTACTATGTTGTACAGGATTAGCAGTTATAAACATAGCAGCAGAGTTGTCAATATGTATAGGAGTTTGAAGAAAATTGTAACCATAATCAAGTAATTGGTTTTGCAACCAAAGAACCTGAAAGCAGCCAGCTGAAGCAGCTATGTACTCAGCCTCAGCTGTGGATACTGAGACATTTGTTTGCTTTTTGCATTGCCATGACACAAGTCTTGGTCCTATAAATTGACATCCACCAGTTATGGATTTTCTGTTGTTGTTGCATCCTCCGTAGTCACTGTCTGAATAGGAGTAAACTTGAAGTCTTCTTCTTTGGGATACCATAGTCCAAGTGATGGTTTCCCTTTGAGGTATCTGAATATTCTCTTTACTGTATTCAAATGAGACTCTTTTGGATCTGCTTGATACCTAGCACACACACACACAACAAACATTATGTCAGG
Source organism: Flaveria sonorensis (assembly GCA_025506505.1). NCBI lineage: Eukaryota > Viridiplantae > Streptophyta > Magnoliopsida > Asterales > Asteraceae > Flaveria > Flaveria sonorensis. The sequence goes on along the minus strand of JACCIY010000534.1, from coordinate 78,795 downwards.
TCTACTAGCAGTTAAGTACATTAAGGATCCTATCATAGATCTATATAATCTTTGATCAATAGACTTCCCTATTGGATCTGGTACAATTTTATCTATAGTAGATGCTGGTGTTTTGCATGATGTACAGTCTGCAAGGTTATATTTCTTTAATGTTTGAAGGATATACTTTTCTTGATTGATGAAGATGCCATCTGTTTTCTGATGAACTTGTAATCCTAAGAAGAAAGTTAATTCTCCCATTGAACTCATCTGAAACTCAGATTGCATTAAGGCTTCAAACTCTTCATAAAGTCTCTTGTTTATTGATCCAAATATGATGTCATCAACATATATTTGAACAACTAAGAGGTCTTGGTATTCATGTTTAAGGAAGAGTGTCTGGTCAATTATTCCTCTCTTGTATCCATGTTTTAAAAGAAACTTGGACAGTGTTTCATACCATTTTCTTGGTGCTTGATGAAGTCCATATAAAGCTTTGTCAAGTTTGTACACCCTATAAGGGTAATCAGGATCTTCAAAGCCTGGTGGTTGAGATACATAGACCTCTTCATCAATCTTACCATATAAGAAGGCACACTTTACATCCATTTGATAAACTGTGAACTTCTTATATGATGCATATGCCAAGAACACTCTAATTGCCTCAATTCTTGCAACTGGTGCAAAGACTTCATCATAGTCTATGCCTTCCTCTTGTGTGTAGCCTTGAGCAATTAGTCTTGCTTTGTTTCTGATTATTATTCCCCTATCATCTAGCTTGTTTTTGAATAACCACCTTGTGCCAATAGGATATTGGCCTTCAGGGAGATCAACTAGGTTCCACTCCTTCTGTTTCCTGAACTGCTGCAGTTCTTCTTGCATTGCTTCAATCCAGCTGTTATCTTTTAAGGCTTCTGTGATGTTGGGTGGAACTACTTGAGATAGAAAACAGGAGAATAGATAAGTGTTTGTAGCTCCCCCTTGTCTTCTAGTAGTTCTGCTGTTGAGGTCACCTATCATGTTATCAATTGGGTGATACTTATGTGTTCTAACTGTTGGTACATCATTAACTTGGATGGATGAATCCAGGTTTGTGATGTTGGTTGTTGGAGATGAGGGTATTTGTTGTCACACCCCAACCTTAACGGCGGAAACGTCGAGATGTGAGGATTAAGATTGTTCATGCCACACAACGCTGTTTACAAAGTGTAAATATTATTAATTTCCAAGATTCATGACATACAATAAGGGTATAACATAAGTTACAAAACATAGAAAATTCTAAGGTCAAATGATAATAAAAGTCTTTTTATTTTAATCTAGGTCCAAGTCCTAGATATGATCAAGTATTCAAGAGCATTTAAGCGGTAACAAGTCCTGAAACATGTTAAAAATAAAAGGTCAACATAAAGTTGGTGAGTTTTCCATAGTTTTCATACATAAATATATATATAAGATGGCAATTCATGTCATAGGTTATTGAATAAAGTAACTAGGGATGGATGAACAAATGTAACAATCAAACCTTGACAGATTACAAGATTACAAGATTAAACGATTAGCAAAGTGTACTTGGATTAACCAAGTAGGCTTGTCAGGCCCATAGATCTATGATGTCGCCAGGCTAGCAATAGTTAATGATTGTACATATAATAGTCATCACATGGTAATTACAAGAGTTCAACTAACCACGACAAATAAAATGAATTACCCAAGTGTTTAAAATGACTATTATTTAATATTTAATAACATAGCAATTTTTATAGATTTAAAATAATAAAATAATCATTACAATAAGTGTACAAATTTTTTATAATTTTTAAAATAAAGAAATGAAAATTTCTTAATTCACAATTTTCAATAAAAAAATGATTTTATTTATAAACACTAACCCACGATTTTTGGTTATGAGATATACAATCTATTATTGTGATATCCAAAAGATTAAATAAGATTCCTAATGATTAAAGCCATTAATATAAGTTGAACTTTTATTATCAAAAAGTTATTTATTTATCAAAATATGTATTTATATATGTATCAAAATATGTATCAAAATATATTTATCAAAATATGTATCAAAGTATATTTATCTAAATAAATAAACTTGTAAAATATGTTTTATAACAATAAAACATTTATTAAATTAGATTTGCTAAAAATTTAAATGGGATTTATTAGAATTAATAATAATTAATTTTTATTTTGTAACAAATTTTATAATTTCCAAAAATGAATAAAGAAGATTTAAAAGAAAATAATTTTTATTTAGTTTCTGATTAAAAATGATTTTTATACGATTCATAATATCATTAAGGTATTTTCTGCATTTTTTTAAAACTTAAAATGCATTAAAAAGAAGATTTGAAGGTGTCCGGGTTCGAACCCGGGACCTTTGCCACATCAAACACCAGTTAAACCACCGGGCCAAAGCCCTTTTTGTGTCAAATTTCAGAAATCAATTTATAAAAGTTATTTCCAAAGAAAAACCCCAAATTCATTCGAAACCCTAGATTCTTAATCGATCCAATTGAACATCAATTCATAGGTTACTCTCAAATTAACCATGGGACTTTTATTCCCCATGTAAAAGCGAATCAAAAGGTTCCTTTAATTACCTTATTGGTGTTGTATTTGTCGATTTTGGGTTCAAACAAAGCCGCGATGTGTTCTTGAATCGAACTCTTGATGTGTGTGTGTTTACATGAAATTGAGTGCATAGATTGTGAAAAGGGTGTGTCGAGGCCATTTTCTCTCTGTTTTATAGGGTTAATTTGATCGATTACTTGCCCAACGGCTACACGATTTATGTCGGAGGTTACAGGTCGATTTTAATGTGAATTGAGCCGTTTCAGATGAAATTAAACGTATCTTTGATTTCAAAATGATTAGATTATCGTTATTGCATGATTAATTTCACTAAATTGTTTGTAGAAACGGACTTTGATTTAAGATGGGGTTCGGTTTCGAGCTTCTAATCGCAGTTAGAACCAAATTAAACCCATATTCAAGTTCGAATCAGGTTCATGAAGGTTTTAGTGACGGTTTGGGGGTTAAAAGACTAGGTTTTTGGGTGTTTTGGACTCCCCGGAGGTCGGCCGGAGAGTGGCCGGAATCCTGACCGGGCAATGGGGGGTGTTTTTGGGTTGGTTTCAAAGTCTTACACCTTGGGTCCTTGTGGTTTTAAAGTTTACCAATTAAATCTAAAGTTTTATTTTAGTTATAAATAATTTACAGCTTTAGTCCCTATTGTTTTAGATTTTATTATTTTATGTACAACATTATTATTTACAGGTTTTTAACTTATAAAACTTATTTTATTTTTTTTTCTTTTTTTAATAATAACTTTAAAATAATTTACTTTTATTAGTATGATTATTTTATCATTTTATTAATAATTTTACTATTATATTATTATTATTATTATAATTATTATCATTATTACTATTATTATATTATTATTATTATTATTTATTATTATTATTATTATTATTATTAATAAAACCATTTATAATAATGATAAATACCAAAATAAGATCAAGCTAAGAGGAATACAAATGTGTCCTCGTATTTGTTTTATTGACAAAACAAACCTTTACCAGTGTTAACGACGTTAAACAAACGTTGAATAAAAATACGAGAGGTCACAGTCTCCCCAACTTTAAGAAATTTCGTCCCGAAATTAAAGACAATTCTAAACAAAAGATAGGGATATTTCTTGTTCATGTGGTTCTCGCGTTCCCAGATAAATTTTTAGGGCACGATTTAGAATTCTAACAAACTGTGGTTGGTGTTTGGTTATTGGTGAGTTGCGAATTTTGGAATTTTGCAGGTTTCTTGACGAGATGCAAGCAATTTGAATTCCTTCAATGGAACGTGAAAGTTATCGTGGACAAGATAAATCTTTGAGATTTGACACATGAAACGTTGGATAGACAACGCGGGGTTCTTTGGGAAGTTTAAGCTTATAAGCCACTTTCTCAATGCGCCCAAACATTTTGAATGAAATTACATCATAAGATGACATTTTAATGTTGATGGAAAGACCTGTAATTGTTTGAAAGGTTGATCAATGGAAAAATTTGGGAATCCCAAGGGCTACTAAATGAAATGACACAAGCTCAACGCATATCTTGAGAGGTTGTATCGTTCTTTCAGCTTCAGTTTGCGAATGATGAATTGTACTAAGATTGTCTTGTGTTTCCAAAGACAATTTAAAGGCTTGGATAAAGAGAAAGATATGTAGACCATCACGATCAAAGATTTTTAAGACACACCATGGTGGATGACTTTTTCGTTGATGAAGCTACGAGTCAAATTCTCGGCTCAATATTCCTCAAAAGTCAATATGAATTGCACCGATTTAGTTATTCGATCAATGATGAACCAAGTGTTATTATGATATCAAGAAATACGAGGTAAATTGGTGATGAACTTCGTCGATAAATGTTTCCTTTTACATACAGGAACTTCAAGTTAAACAAACGATTCAAAGGGATGCTAATGTTTGGCTTTAACTTTTGAGAGGTGAGGCACTTGGACATATACCAAGCTATGTCCTTCTTTCCTTTATGCCAACCATAAATACTAATTGCAAAAATTCATGAACCTTTTCCCGCATCAGGAATGAATAACGAGTCTTGTAAGTCGAAATCAAAATAGAGATTTAGAGATTTCCAAGGTTAAGAATTCAAAGACGATCCAAGAAGTAACGCAAACAATAGGAATTGCATTTTTAATCATGGTTAAAGGATGAAACGAAGATGTCGTTCATGATCGGGTTAACAACTTGAATAATTCAGGATATCGTCGATAAAGACAATCACAATTAAGTACGGCTTGCACGCACGGTTCATCAACCCATGAACATAGCCAAACATTGGTATAACCAAAAAGGCATGACCTAAATTTATAATGACTTTATCTTGTACGAAGGATTGTTTTAGGAGTGTTATCGTCGTGCAATTAAGTTTTGATGATAACCCGAAAGAAAATCGATAAGTAAGAAATAAAATGTTCCGTAAAGCTAGATCAAACGACAAATTGAAACATAAAGGCGTGAGAAAAGAAATTGATTTAAATGTTCCAGTCTTGGAACTAAGATTAACCTAAAGTGACAAAGACCTCTTTTGAGTTCAGGAATCATGCTTTAGCTTGACAGGTTGGAACACTATCGTCGATAAATCAGGTAACGGTGTTCACCATTCAAGTTATTACATGTTTCTTGTCAATTGAAGTCTTAAAACCTTGATAAAATTAAGGTCAAGGAATGGGAATAGTCACCAAGGTATGGATATCACTCCTAGCTTGGTGGTGTATTTCCCAAATCATGACTCTTAACTACCAAAACAAGAGTTTGATCCTAACTCATTGTTAAAGATCCGCAGGAATAAGATAAGGTAACCTACCATTAAGGTAAGGAAAATCACTCCTATCTTAATAGTGAAATTTTATAGAAACAAAATATAGCAAAATGAAAATCTTCATTAAAGTATATAATTCACTCCTACTTTGATGAGATCAGTTCATTTGAGGAAATACAATCCATAAAATTTAAATGGGTGAAATTATCATCAAGGTATGGAATTCACGCCTATCTTGATGATTGGATTTCATAATAACAAGAAAACAATCGAGAATTGACTTTTGTCACCCAAGTACGGGATTCACTCCTATTTTGGTGAGGTCATTTTATTCGTGAAATACGAGTTCATGAGAGAAAAAAATGAGTGAAATTTGTCCTCAAGATAAGGAAATCACCCCGATCTAGAGGATGAAATTTCATAAAACACATAAAAGAAAAATTGAAAACCACCATCGAGGTATGAAATTCACTCCTATTTTAAGGAGGTACTCCCATTGGTAAAATACGAATTCATAAGATCAAGAAGAAGAAATGGTCATCAAGGTAAAGAATTCACTCCTGTCTTGATGATGAAATTTCATAAGAATAATAATGGCGAATGGAATCATCACTGAAGTAAGGGAGTCACCCCTGTTTTGATGAGATAGATTCATTTAGGAGCCACGAGTGTCCTTATTCATAAGTTGACTTGCAGACTCTTGCATTGCCTACGGTGCAAAACGGTTAAAAGATTTTACAAAGCTCGACTTAGCAAACGAAAAGAAAAGAATATCGGCTAGAAATTTAGAAATTTTCAAATTACTTCTATGTAAAATTAACAGGAAAAAGAAGATCATGCTTGCTAGGATTAGGGTTACCATACGGGATAACAGAATCAATTGTGATAGGTTTTCAAAGCTTAAATGGTTTAAATCTAGAATACAAAATCAATGACAAAAATGATTCGAAACAACAATTAGATGTTCCAAGGGTAAACGTTCGATTCACAAACCAAAAGGGAACACGTTCACTTCTCAAAGTGTTAGGTAAACCACAACTTTATTTGAGACACGCGTACCTATAGGCGATCACTCATCTCATGGGTTCCAAGTCAGGTAAACGGATCCAATGGTCGAATCGGATTAATATGTATACCTTGTCTAGACAAAAACATCCCGAGATACAAGTATCCCACCTTTTGCAGCATCGCATGAGTTCAATTATGGGACACACTTTAAGAAGATTTGAAAACCATGAGTAACAATTCAAAATTTTGAAAACCATTCGATTTAAGCACACAATGCCTTTAAATATGCATTAAGATTTATATACGCATTGACTAAGGTATAGAGATAGTCACATGAGGCATATAACGTATAATAATGTTTTAAGCATAAGAATTGAGGAGTAAAACGAGTTTAACAATAACGAGAACATTCTTTAAGATGGATGATAATATTAGAATTCGATAATAAACCAGTTCAAGAAATCAAGAATTTTTGATGTTTTTAAATATAAGCAGGATGGTTCCATTTGGTACCACATAGCCAATAGGAACATGGACACGTCAAGGTGACTTAATCCCAATTTCCTTGAGGAATATGTGTATGTTGACCGTAATTTAGCACTCATCCCAGAAATCCCCAAATAAGCATAACAGATCTCGCAATGAGATTTATACGAAATGCTTGCCTTAGCACGAGGGCCTCTTGCCAGAAAATCTAGAATATAGGTGTTTATGAGTCACACACTTCCCTAAAGGCTATTAGAATTAAAACCTCGATGAGATTTTCAAGATTTAGACGTATCGTCTAAGGAATTTTCCACTCGATAATATGCGTAGATTTCCACACGTAGTCAAGGATAAGATTTAGAAAGGATTAGACGCGGTAGAGCGTAAAGACATAAGAAGAGGATTAGGAAGTTGGGCTAAACAAGGTCCAAGGCATATTCCTAAGGCATCATTTTTTAAATAAAGACAAGTAGCACATAAGGGGTTTATCATGCAACATGTAATATCATGTGATAGGCATATAAACTAACTTACAAGATCATAACGATTATTCATGAAAAGGGTCCCTAGTTTAACCATAGTCTAGGCCACCATTTCTAATAACCTAAATCACTATAGTTATGGGCTCTGATACCAATCTGTCACACCCCAACCGTAACGGCGGAAACATCGAGATGTGAGGGTTAAGATTATTCATGCCACACAACGCTGTTTACAAAGTGTAAATATTATTAATTTCCAAGATTCATGACATACAATAAGGGTATAACATAAGTTACAAAACATAGGAAATTCCAATGTCAAATGATAATAAAAGTCTTTTTATTTTAATCTAGGTCCAAGTCCTAGATATGATCAAGTCTTCAAGAGCACTTAAGCGGTAACAAGTCCTGAAACATGTTAAAAATAAAAGGTCAACATAAAGTTGGTGAGTTTTCTATAGTTTTCATACATAAATATATATATATGATGGAAATTCATGTCATAGGTTATTGAATAAAGTAACTAGGGATGGATGAACAAATGTAACAATCAAACCTTGACAGATTACAAGATTAAACGATTAGCTAAGGTACTTGGATTAACCAAGTAGGCTTGTCAGGCCCATAGATCTATGACGTCGCCAGGCTAGCAATAGTTAATGATTGTATATATTATAGTTATCACATGGTAATTACAAGAGTTCAACTAACCACGACAAATAAAATGAATTACCCAAGTGTTTACAAGATTAAAACGAGTTTACAAGTGCATTTATCATAAGGTTAACATGTTTCACACCAAAGTGTGAAAATATATAAAAGGGGTATGGAAAAACTCACATGGATAATAAGGGTGACAAATAATAAGTCTTGTATATAATATCGAGGATACTTTAACGTTCAACCTAAATAAGCGATGTAATAACGATTATTATAATGTTAACGGTTCATAGTTTATATTTGGGCTTTTGGATGACAATTGTAATGATATGATTTATAACTTGATAACTTATAATTTTATATCATAAGATAGGTACAATTTATAATTGCTTTAATATTTAAACCAATTAGATAGGAACTTTAATGATTAACACTATTAATAAAAGTTAAACTTTTATTATCAAATGACTATTATTTAGTATTTAATAACATAGCAATTTTTAGAGATTTAAAAGAATAAAATAATCATTAGAATAAGTGTACAAATTTGATTATAATTTTTAAAATAAAGAAATGGAAATTTCTTAATTCACAATTTTCAATAAAAAAAAAGATTTTATAACAATGTATTTCTTAATTCACAATTTTCAATAATCATTAATATAAGTTGAACTTTTATTATCAAAAAGTTATTTATTTATCAAAATATGTATTTATATATGTATCAAAATATATATCAAAATATATTTATCAAAATATGTGTCAAAGTATATTTATCAAAATAAATAAACTTGTTAAATATGTTTTATAACAATAAAACATTTATTAAATTAGATTTGCTAAGAATTTAAATGGGATTTATTAGAATTAATAATAATTGATTTTTTTTGTAACAAATTTTATAATTTCCAAAAATGAATAAAGAAGATTTAAAAGAAAATAATTTTTATTTAGTTTCTGATTAAAAATGATTTTTATACGATTCATAATATTATTAAGGTATTTTCTGCATTTTTTTAAAACTTAAAATGCATTAAAAAGAAGATTTGAAGGTGCACGGGTTCGAACCCGGGACCTTTGCCACATCAAACACCAGTTAAACCACCGGGCCAAAGCCCTTTTTGTGTCAAATTTCAGAAATCAATTTATAAAAGTTATTTCCAAAGAAAAACCCCAAATTCATTCGAAACCCTAGATTCTCAATCGATCGAATTGAACATCAATTCATAGGTTACTCTCAAATTAACCATGGGGCTTTTATTCCCCATGTAAAAACGAATCAAAAGGTTCCTTTAATTACCTTATTGGTGTTGTATTTGTCGATTTTGGGTTCAAACAAAGCCGCGATGTGTTCTTGAATCGAACTCTTGATGTGTGTGTGTTTACATGAAATTGAGTGCACAGGTTGTGAAAAGGGTGTGTCGAGGCCATTTTCCTTCTGTTTTATAGGGTTAATTTGATCGATTACTTGCCCAACGGCTACACGATTTATGTCGGAGGTTACAAGTCGATTTTAATGTGAATTGAGCCGTTTCAGATGAAATTAAACATATATTTGATTTCAAAATGATTAGATTATCGTTATTGCATTATTAATTTCATTAAATTGTTTGTAGAAACGGACTTTGATTTAAGATGGGGTTCGGTTTCGAGCTTCTAATCGCAGTTAGAACCAAATTAAACCCATACTCAAGTTCGAATCAGGTTCGCGAAGGTTTTAGTGACGGTTTGGGGGTTAAAAGACTAGGTTTTTGGGTGTTTTGGACTCGCCGGAGGTCGGCCGGAGAGTGGCCGGAATCCTGACCGGGCAATGGGGGGTGTTTTTGGGTTGGTTTCAAAGTCTTACACCTTGGGTCCCTGTGGTTTTAATGTTTACCAATTAAATCTAAAGTTTCATTTTAGTTATAAATAATTTACAGCTTTAGTCCCTATTGTTTAAGATTTTATTATTTCTTGTACAACATTATTATTTACAAGTTTTTAACTTATAAAACTTATTTTATTTTTTTTTCTTTTATTAATAATAAATTTAAAATTATTTACTTTTATTAGTATCATTATTTTATCATTTTATTAATAATTTTACTATTATAATATTATTATAATTATTATCATTATTACTATAGTATTATTATTTTTATTATTATTATTATTATTATTATTATTATTATTATTATATTATTATATTATTAATAAAACAATTTATAATAATGATAAATACCAAAATAAGATCAAGCTAAGAGGAATAGAAATGTGTCATCGTATTTGTTTTAATGACAAAACAAACCTTTACCAGTGTTAATGACGTTAAACAAACGTTGAATAAAAATATGAGATGTCACAGTTGAGATGGGGAGTCAACAAAATAGTTCATCTCATTTTCTAGTGCAGCTGACTGAGCTTCCGCAGGAACATGTATGTCATCCGGAGTAGTGGACATGTCTTCCGTAGCAGGTACTTGATCAGCTATGGTCTTTGTCCAAGGCATATTTGTGTGTGACAATGGTGTGGGATGATTTTCTTGATATGGTTTGATTTTTGGGGGGTCTCCGTTCAATATCTGCAGTAGGGATATCTATGGAAGTAGAGACATCTACGGAAGTATAGGGTATTGTTGCTGATGTGCATGGAGTAAAAACATCTGAACCATCTTTGTGTTTTTATGCCGATGTACTAGGATCATTATCACTTTGGTTTTCTAGAGTAATGACTCTTGGTGGATCAGCTGTCAATGGTACACCTATATTTGGAGGAACATAGGGATAACATGTATCCACAGCACCTGTCACATTAAGATAACCAGAGTTAAATGAGTTAGTTAATGCATCTATATCAAATAGCCAAGATGATCCTTTCACAAACTGTGGGAATAAGGATTCATCAAAGGATACATTAGGAGTTTCTTCCATTATGTTACCATGTGGAATGTAGACTCTATATGATTTAGATGTTGATGAGTAACCAACAAAGAAACCATCATAGGCTTTTTCAGTAAATTTTCCTAACTGTTCTTTTGTGTTTAATACAGATACCTGACACCCAAAAGCTTTAAGATATCCTATAAAAGGTTTTCTTTTAAACAGAAGTTCATAGGATGTTTTGTTATGTTCTTTGACAATCAAAGTTCTGTTTTGAACAGTCCAGGCTGTGTTCACAGCTTCTGCCTAAAATGTTATTGGCAGATGTGAGTCAGCTAGCATTGTTCTTACCGCTTCAATTAGAGTTTCGTTTCTTCTTTCAGCAACTCCATTCTGTTGAGGAGTTCTTGAAGCACTAAATTGCCTAGCTATGCCTTTATCCCTGCAAAATGAGTCTAAGACATAGTTAACAAATTCAGTTCCATTATCACTTCTCAGTATCTTGATTCTTAGATCAAGTTGATTTTCTATCTTAGTGATGAACTCTATTAAAATTTTTGATGTTTCACTTTTATGTTTTAAGAAAAATACCCAAGTAAATCTAGTGAAATCATCAACAATCACCAAACAGTACTGCCTTTTGCCAATGCTTAACACATTGGTGGGACCAAAAAGATCCATGTGCAGTAACTTTAGTGGTGTTGTGTTTGTGTTAATTGTTTTTATTTTATGGGAAACTTTATGTTGTTTCCCTTTATAACATGATAAACAGTGGTTGGAACAATAAAATTCTTTCTTAGGAATACCAATGACTAGGTCATTTTTCACCAGTTTATTCATGTTTTTCATGTTGGAATGAGCTAGCCTTCTATGCCACAATTGTGACTCATCTTTGATGATTTAGATATCAGGCAAGTCTCCTTGCTTGTTAATGATGTGTTGTTCATGTTCAACACATATGTATTACCTTTTCTTGGTGCTTTAAGAAGGATCTAGTGTTTTGGAATTTTAAAACCAGGTTTAAGGATGTAACAGTCAGAGTTATCAAAGAATGTTGTATAATTTTGATCACAAATTTGAGAAACACTTAATAAGTTAAATTGCAAATTTTCACAAAAATTGACTTTCTCAAATTTTAATACTCCATTAGTTACTATCCCTTCCCCAATGATTTTACCTCCTTTTTTATCCCCACCAAATGCTACTTATGAAGCATTTTTGTGTTTGAAGTCTTGTAGAAGGGTACAGTTTCCTGTCATGTGTCTGGAACAGCCACTGTCAACATACCACTTGTTGTCAGCCCTTCTTGGATGTTCCTGCAAAACAAAATGAGATCAGTTATACTTAGGAGCCCAAGCCTTAATGGTCTTGGGCTTGCCATTGTTATCTAAAATAGTAACTTTCTGATGTATGAGTCTTGAAGTTTCTAAGTTAGTTTTGTTGTCTGATGGTTCATTATGTTTTGTTTTGTGTTTGCTTATGGTTGGGGATGAAGTTGAGGTTGTTTCATCTTTGTTTGTGCTAACTTCATCAGTGATTTTGTTCTTTGCAAAATCCTTCTTTGATGTAGATGAAGTAGAGAATGTTTCTACATCCCTTGATTTTAACTATGGCACATGTTTGCCTTTGTCAAAGTGATCAAAGAAGTCATCCTCTCCTTCAAGTTCCACCTTCTTGTGTGGAGTCCTTCTTTGCACTTTTTGTTTTTCTGTCCTTTTGTTTGTCTGTTCCTTTTTGTTGGAACCTTTTTGCTCACTTTGTTGTTTTTGATGTTTAGCAGGACTGTTGACTTCTTCTGAAGATTGAGAATCTAAGTCAGAGGATTCAGCTTTCTTCTTCTTCAGAATCTTTGTTTTATTCTTCTTGTTGAAGAAACAGTCATGTGTAGAGTGATTATTTTTGTTGCAAATAGCACAGTACTTATTGAAATAACACTCAGTGGTCATATGGTTGTTCATATTGCATATTGAGCAATAGCTGCTAAAATAGCAGTCCTCTGTACTGTGGTTGTGCATATCACACCATTTACAGTACATGTCTTCAGAGTCACTCTCGGAGACAGCTTTAGCCTTAGCCTTTTTCTGCAAGTTCGCCTTTTTCTTGATGTTAGCTTTGTGTAGCTTATGATCTTTCTCCATTTTTGCTGCTGAAGAATCCTTACCTCTGCCTGACATTATGTCAAAGGGTTCTTGATCAGCCTTCAAGTGCTTATTCTGTGCTTTGTGTTTGCTAGATTTTGGTTGAGCACCTTTTTGATTGTTCTTCATGACTTTTGTGGATTTGACAGACCTCCTCCGTAGATGATCCATTGAAGTCACAGCCTTTTCTTCAGAGGTTCTTTTTGCTGGTTTTTCTTTTGTTTGTTTATGGTTGCTTGTAACCCTTCACTTAATTGTTCAATTCATTTGTGAATTGTTTTCAATAGGTTTCTTTGTTTTGGTGGATAGGGTAGTTTAGGTTCATTTAACACTTTTGGAATTGTGTGTTCTTTCACATGAATTTTTCCCTTAACCATATCAGCATGGTCAGATTCACTATTATCATCTAGATCATCATAATTGTAATGATCAAATTCTGATGTGCTTTGATTTGAATGTTCTAATTCTGATGAATCAGTTTTAGTGTCATTAGTTAGATTGTCATCAGTTTTATCTTCAGACTCAGACAAGGTACTAGACACAAAATGATTTGAAAGACTGTTTGTCATAGATTCTGGTAGAGAAGTATAGTTATCATTTACTGGTGGTAGAACTGCATGAAATCCCAACCCTGTTTTGTGCTTATTCTCAATCTGAGAATTTAGCAATTTTTCATACTGATGTGCTGACAGTTGGAATTTCTGCAGTTTCACCTCAGTAGATGCATGATCTGACATATATTTTTTTAATGATGCAGTTAAATGCTCAACTTGTGCCTTTAAGTTGTAATTTTCAGAAACAAGTTTATCTAAGCCTGTTTGTAAAGAATTTATTTTGACTTGATAAAGTTTATGTTCTCTTACATGTGATTCATTTAAAAGCAATGTTTCTTTTACTTTATCTGCTAACTGTTGAGCATGTGATCTATATCTTTCTACTTCATCTATGTAAGTAGGAGAACATAACCTTTCTCTTACCTCAGTAGCCATTGGAGGAACTTTGTTTTCCATGTTGGCCATTAGTGCTTGATTTTCAGCAAGAACTTCTTTCTCATAGATGCTCGAGTCACAAGTACCATCCTGCAAAATGATTAAACCAGTTTCTTTAGCATTGTATTTACTTGTGTTATTGTTAGTTATTGGTGGGGATGTATTGGTTAATTGAGGTTGTGAGAAACTCCTTTGAGCAGGTTGTCTTTGGTCGGTTGCCTGCTGTTGGTTGTTGCATTCCCTAGAGAAGTGTCCGTATAGATTGCATTTAAAGCATCTAACTTTGGACTTGTCCACACCAATCTTGGTTGATCTTCCTCCTACTGACATCCCTTAATTTCTCTTCATATACATTTTGGCTTTGTAGGCAATCATAGCCATTTGCCATTGCAAGTCCATATCTTCCACTTCATCAGGATGAAGTTCTTCTAAGTCTTGTTGGCAAAAGTGAGCCGGTGTCAGGGTGCTTCCTAAGTAAGCTTGAAAACTGGAACTGAAAGCTGCAAAGGCTGCCTTCTGTTCTTCAGACTCCAGAACCACAGTAATTGGTTCTGTCTGCTTGTTGTTTTTCTTGTTCTTTGATTCACCAGCCTTTGATTTGGACTTTCTGTGCTTCTTACCTTGGGAACTTGAGCTAGAAGACTTTGCAGCATAAAAGCTAGTCTCCTCTTCCTGATCACTTTCTTCACAGGATGAGTCTTCAGCTTCATTGGTGATAAAAGCACTTCCTGAGTTCTTCAGTTCCTTGAATTGATATGGAGCGATTGGTGCTTTCACACTCTTGTTCCTTGTCTTTTCGTCCAGCTCCAGTGCTTCTACCTTTGCCACTAAGGTGTCTAAGCCTATTGCCTTTAGATCAATAGTGTTCTTAAACATGGACACAGTTTGTGTCCAGCTCTCTGGCAATGAGTGCAGCATCTTTTTGTTGAGTTCTTCATTGCTATACTCAAGTTCCAGGATATTCATCTCAGTGACAAGCTGCATGAATCTGTGCACTTGTTGAGAAACAGACTCACCAGGAATATGATGAAAGGTTTCATATTGAGCCCGAAGAGTGTCCTTTTTGATACTCCTAATCTCATCACTACCTTCACACAAAGTGTGGAGGATTTTCCATAATGAGTTAGCAGTCTTGTATGATTCGCACCTGATCAGCAGCTCTTCAGGCAAAGCCATAGTAAGCATACTATAGGCTTTGATGTCAATCTTGACTCTCTTGGCATCATCAGGTGATAGATTCTTTAAACTAATGGGTTGATTATTATCGTTATAATCCGCTCCTAATGCAGGTGGAATATAAGGTCCTTCGGTAATCGAAGCCCATAAGTCAGAATCTGTATAATTAACATGATTCCTGAACTGGATTTTCTAGGTTTTAAAATCAGATTTGTTTTCCAGTTTAGGAGGTTGATAAGCACCAACAACTGAGTTACTCATGATAGTTAATTTTTTTTTAAAAAAAGGAGGTTTTGTTTTAAAACAGAATTTGATTAAACTTAATCAAAGCTGATAGATCAATTGATATAAATCAATGAGCACCAAGCTCTGATACCACCTGTGAATCCAAGGATCGTTCAGGAATTATCAGAATTGATTTGAACAAGTATTGATCGCGGAATTATCAATACTTGGTGTTTAATCTATTAATAATAATAAAATCAATCAATCAAACAAATAAAATAAGAATAATCAAACCGAGAGAACTCAAGAACGTTGATTGAATGCTTTCTTGTTGCTATTAAGGTTGCTGATCTTGAATACAATGATTCAGATAATGATCACTAATGATTCTAATGATTCTCAATTATTGTTATGTATGTGATTTATTGATTTGATTACATCTGTTGATGATCTCGTATCTATTTATAGAGATCTAATGCTGCTATATTGCTAGCTACTTTGTTGCTATAATTAAGCTAATCATCATTATCCGAATCTTCGCCATGTTTATCGGCTTAGGAATTTGTGATTTACAATGATTCTACTGATGATAAAATTTGTTGATGTGACGTGGAATATCCGCTTGAATAAAACGTCTTCAATCGTCATTAATGTTGTTGATGTTCTGCCACGTTGACTTGTTGACTTGATGTTGACTTCCGAGTTAATTGGTCTTTCGCAGGATTTACTCTTCCGCAGGTAGTCTGTCTTCCGCTGCAACTGTTGTACAGTACTTGTTCTTGTGCTTCCGCAGGAGTTCTTGTCTTCCGCAGCAATCCCTCCTTCAGTAGCTTGTTCTTGTTCTGCTGAAGTTGTTCTTCCGCATAAGATCCACGGATGTACATTCTTCAGTTATGTTCCTGAGAACATCTACAGAAGAACACTTTATTCATCCGCAGTTGTTCCAACACTTCGTCAATTTTCCAAATTGACAATGTTTAATGTTTCCTGCACATTCACACATATATTCTGAAATATATTATATCATAGATGAATATATTAAATGAAGTGCAAAATAAATGTTATTTAGTTCATAAACACAATTATAATCAAATATATTCATTTTATATCATTAAGAACAATAATTACAATTATGATTACAAGAGTGATATATATCATCTAAACCTATACAAGAGATCTATCCCTAACAATAATAACAATAATAATAACAATAATAACAACAACAATAACAACAACAACAACAACAACAACAACAACAATAATAATAATAAATAATAATAATAATAATAATAATAATATAATAATAATAATAATAATAATAATATATAATAATATACTAATAATAATAATAATAATAATAATAATAATAATAATAACTATAACAAGAATAATAATCTATAATAATAATAATAATAATAATAACAATAATAATAATAATAATAATAATAACTAAAGGTATATTTAAATGAGAACATACCTGAAAACTATCTACGGCAATTTGATGTAGAGTCTCCCCTACTCACATCCCTACTGGATCTCAAAAAACCTCTACTAGCAACACCCAACGGGGTATTGAGAACTTGAGATTCTCTTTATATTAGAGCGTTCCCAAATAAACTTATACTCTAAATTCAACCTTAAGGTTTCTATTTATAAGGTCGCAGGCAGGCAGGTGAAATTCCTGTGCGGGCGATGTGGGATGTAATTGAACTGCTAGCCTGTCTGCTTACTTAATATAATTAGTTCAGCTGTTTACTTTGTTTTTCTCTTATAACTTTTAATGTGTAATGTTTATAGAATTTCAGATATGCTGTCGTGACGAGCTTATTTTTCTCTACGAGTCAACCTAAGTTTTGAAAAAAACAAAGCAGGTTCGAATATAATATATTATTATTATATTCAAACGGTCTCTTATAACATAAAAATTTCATCTAAAAACTTCAGACTTCAAATAGACAATTTACTCATTACTTACTCGTTTGACAATATATAAATTGCGAAGTTCATATTACTTGTATTTCAACTATTAGATATGACCCAAATGCTCAGGATGTTACACGACTATATATGAGATCATACGTAAGATGAAGTATGACTAATACGCTCAATTACTTAGTATGAACACGTGTGAATTCATATGCTTGGTAAGAGATCAAATCTCCATCTATTTAGGTATTTACTTTCATAAATCATTATTCCTTTGATGGGTTGTTAATTGGCACTGGTTCGGGGTATGGATTATTTGGGGAAAAGTAGCTAAATGTTTAAGATGAGGATCTTGGCATAGTAACTGACATAAACTCGTTTATAGTCAGATTGTCAAGACCGAATTGCATCTTCAGAAACTTCACCTTCTCCTTAACCCGAAATTATACGTAGCTATCCTTTTTAAGGTTCGTTCGTTTTGGAGCCTAAAAGCATCCAATGGATTTAGATGTTATATTCTTTCATTCGGTTTGGTTTTTGCTGCATTTTCCTTCATGGAACCAATTCCCCACAAGTTGGACATCTTTTATGTCATTTTACCCTTTTTGTGATCATGTTTTTTGAAATATCATATATAATGGTGGAACTTGTTTTTTTTATTTTCTTTCTTCTTTTTTCTTTTTTTAAATAAGTTAAAACTACGTCTTTAATGAAAATGGGTTTTGTTGAAGGCTTTTTGGTTTAGTGACTTCATAGTTTGGGTGATGAAAAATAAAAACGTTTAAGCTCGATAGGGCTAACTAAGGGTAATGTTCAGGTAGGGATTTAGAAACTGTTAAACCTAAACAATCGGGTTTTCCTAATGGCTAAATCAATTTTACGTAAGAAATACTTATAAGGTTTTGGCTTATTTAAAATACCTTATAAGTTTTAAACATTCATCTTTTTTCTATTTGGTTAGGCATTTTACAACTTGTGTAAATCATATTTGTTTGACCATTTATAGTTTGAAACATTCCTCTTGGGTGTTTGACCCCGATCCCGAGAAGCCATACACTTGGTTATATCATAATCATAATTATCAAATTAAAAGCATAAAACAGCAGCAAAATTCATAAACTTGTTTAACTATCTAGTATAAAATAAACTGAATTAATGTTATATTAAGATAAAGCTTATCGGAAAGATGATGCTAGTCTTTAAGTGCCGGTGGTATGCATATCTTTGTCAAGTTGAGCTTCATAACATATATATTTGGTACTTGAAATAAGTCTAACATGTGTACTAAAAATCAACAACGTTGAGTGAGTTCAAGTTTACTATAAATCAACTATTAAGACTTTAAAATTCTCATTAAACACACCAGCATTACATTAACCATCATAAACAACTATACTTCAAACATCACAGGTTATGAATCCATAACAACATAACATTTACTTCAATTAAACAATGGTCTAGGTCATGCCCTTTAGTTTGCCCACCATTATGTTACATGTGATAGTGTATTACACAGTTAACTGCCACAATATCGTGAGTTAGGACTTCTTGTGCCCATAACTACAAGTTACATGCCATGGTGTTGCATTAAGTTAGATGTCACAGTACAATTTATAGGACTTTTTATGACAAACTAGACCAATGCAAGACTTCATGAATCTTCTTTATGTCAAATAACTCAAGCTTACATTCACAGTCATATGCTTAACAATTGATTATCTATATCCAAAAATAAAATCATGTTTTTAAGAAAACAAGTTACTTTAGCCATAAATAATCATCATAATATACCCAACTTTATTCTTTACTCCCTATTCAAGCTATAATACATGAACATCATGAAGAACATATTATCACATAACATAAGACCTCATCAAGACTTCTTTTAAAATCATAATTTAATGTAAAATCATATAAAGTATGCATATCACCCAAAAAGATGCAAAAATAGATTCACAGAACTCACTTTTGATTGTAGAACACCTAACTTCACAATATTTATGGAGGTTGGGACGAGACCTTTGTGTTTGAACCTTGTTAAACACCAAAATTGATGATGGAATTAGCATAAGACAAGCGAAACTAGCAAACACTAACCTTGATTGCTTCAAACTTGATTCAAGAAAGCTCAATTTAATTGCAACTTCTTTCTTTTTTTCTACACTTATACCCAAATCTTTTGAATGGAAGTTTCTTTTAGCATCAAACTAGTAAATTTACAAACCACCAAACTTTTGTGATGTTATATTGAGGAAAAATCGAAAAGCACATCCAACATGTGAAAAATGAAAGTATAAACCATCTTGTTGGTTGCAATCTTTCATCACGAATAATCTCATTCGTTGGTTGGTTAGTGTAATATAACTAATGAACGTAACATAGTGTCAGTCAACATGACATAAGTAGTCAACATAAGTCTGTGTCATTGTAGCACAAGTATAAAACAATTGATGAGGTTAATTTTATTTTACTATGAGAAGTTAAATTGGTTCAGCTAAACATGGGAGTGCATGTAAACAAAGTTAAATTTTCATGTCACGGAACAAATTTTTCACCACGTGCATATGCATAGGTGTTAAAAGTAAAACCCACATCACAAACATATACCAGTTCTAAGTTTTAATATTATGACATCTTACTAAACTAGTTTCTCTTCTGAGTCAATTAAAATTAAAGTCATCATTATAAACTGCAGGACCGGTTAAGGGATGGTCAATACAATCAGTCTCACAATGAGGAGAGTGTTAGAACAATTAACAGATCAAATAGGAATCGGGTTTATATGAATGATACTAAGAACACAAGTAAACAATGAGATAGAACTAAGAACAAGAACAAGATAAGTATGGTATTCAAGAATGTTGTATATTGCTCTCAAGTTCTTTTACAAGTGTTACAAAGCATAAAAAAATACAAGAACCTGAGATACTTTATACTACATCCTACAGCAAACCATACTTTGAAGGCTAGATGGAAACACTAATCTAGACAACAAGATCAATGTAAAGTCAAAAGGCAGATTACCTTTTGACTAGTGACTATGACATGCTGTAGCTCACATCCTGATATATTAAAAATAGGATAAAAGATACAAAGTAGAAAGTTACAGACTCTAAACTATAATCTACAGTTACAAAAGCATGGACCTTTTCACCAACTCATGCAAGTTGGTGAGTCTTCAAAGTTGCAGTGGAAAGTTGGTCAGCTTTATACAAAAGTAGATCAGAGAAAGCATGTCCTCTATGTCTTCGGAAGAAATCAGTCTTCACTTCATTGGCTTTGGAAGACTTTGTCTTTAAAGCTTCAGAAGACTTCATCTTTGGCTTCGGAAGATTTGGTCTTTGGCTTCAAAAGATTTTACACTTCGAATAATTTGTTGTGAGAAGTGTAAAACTTCCAAAGTGACTTCTACTCTGCACGATATGCATGCAAGTTAGAAGCTCCTTGGTTGCTTTAGTTTATTTGGTTGCATCAGCCTTTGAAGTATAACCTTACAAACTCCCCCTAGGCTGATGCTACCAAACAGAGAATTATACTTAGATATTGACAGTCCTCATCAGGATCAAGACCATTCCTTTCTTCATCAACTGATCGGGATCCCTCAGACTCTCATAATACATTCTCATGTCATGGGATCATGCAGAGAAGATCAAGCATATCTTGCCAGAAGTAGACATCTTGACCTCCTTGATCTCCGATGACATACCACCTGTCTGGATTAGTAGCAAAGGTCCAGGACAGGATGGGTTTTTCAGTTACAAGAGGCTCTACTAGAGTTGGAGTTGGTTAAGAAGCCTCTTCTTGCACTACCTCAGGATGCTCTGACTCATCCTGAGGTGTATAGGTGGATGCCTTGTCTTCTTCTTATAACCACTCTTCCTGGCCATCCTTTTCCTCCTCTTTGAAGTCTTTAACTGAGAAGACTAGCCTTCAGCACCAGGTTGACTTGTTGTGTCTTTCTTAGTTGGGTCCTCTTCCCTTACAAGTTCAGAAGGAGAGGGATTTGGACCCTGCTGTGGATTAGAAGATGAAGTTGGCTGAGACACAGCTCTAGGTTCAAGTTGTGTTTCTCAGTGGGTTCAACCTTTACCTCAACTTCAGGTTGAGCTTGATTTGGTGGAGAATGTAAGTCAACAAGCTCTCCCTTATTAATCTTCTACTTGATCACTCTAATGTGCTCATCCATAGTGGATAGAGACATTGGACCAAGCCTCCTTCCAGAGAATCCGTATAGCTTCAAGAAGCTCATCATCCTCTGCCTATCAGCAGACTTCTTTTGACTCTTTTGGATGATGGCTCTTGACTTTGCAGCTTCTTCCCTCATTTTTCTCTTAGCAGCTTTTTGTTCTTTGATAACTTGTTGCTCCAGCTGTTTAGATACTCGAATTCAACATATTCATATGATAAGGGAAGAAGTGCAGATGCCTGATAGAGACCTGTGGCACTCAGGTAGCTAATCGTGTTTTGTCTATCAGCTTCCTTGTCTACCTGAGATTGTTCAGTTGCCATAGCCTCTTTCTCAGGGCTTTCCTGAACTGGGAGAGGATAGGAGCATGCTCGTAAAGCCTTTTCTGTCTCCTTTCTTCCTTGATTTTTAGGAGCAATTCTGCATCCTCTGCCTTCTTTCTCTCCTTTAACAGCTCTATGTATGCCAGTTCATTAAGTTCCTTTAAGGGAAGAGAGATGAGTTCATCTATATTGTAGTTCCTGGTCCCCAGATAGTTTAATCTGGCTGCCCTCAACTCATCATCTTGAGTATTTGGCCTGGGGGCAGACCTAATAGCAGCTTCCATGAAACTTGGAGACCCTCTTGAACTCTCTCCCCTTAGCTTCCTCTTCCTCTCTCTCTCTCTCCTCCTCAATCTTCTCAGAGATCATCTTCCTCTTCCCTTTGTCACGCACAGGCCTTGGTGACTCAGGTTGGAGAGAGATTTGGCCTTTATTGCTTGGTTCAGCAGTCAAGCTCTGGCCAGAGAGAGGTTGTGAAGCACCTTCACCAGTTGGTGCCTCACTGAGGGTTGATGATGTTGAAGTAATTCTTGTAACAAGGTTCACAGGGTCTATCATTGGGCCTTCAGTCAAGGTTCCCCTTCGAAGGTTCCACTTCAACATCCAGTTGTCCAATGACATTTCCTGCTAGCCTTTGTCTTCTTCTTTGCCTGAACTCTTCAATAATCTTGTCTTGAATCCTCTCAGCCAGTCTGTTGCCTTGCCTACTTTGACTAGGATTGGCAAGTGGCATGTGGACAAAAGGAAGACTGTCATAGAACTTCAGGGTTTGAAAATTTAAAACCTCTTGCTGCCCCTAAAGTCTATGCAAAATCAGAGCTCTCCTGTCAGCATCATACCTCCACCCAAGTATTTCATTCTCAGCATCATGGGGTGGGGTAAACATAGCTCTTGGAATACCCTCCTCAAACAGACTTTGAATGAGTAAGTCCACATCAATATGGACTTGAGGAGGTTGCTGAGTATGGACAATTGCAAGTGAGGTTGGTGAATCCTCAATGTCCATACTCTGTAAAGAACTCCCGGGTTCTGTGATTGCTTGGACTTTCTCCCCTTTTTTGGTAGCATCACCCTCTTGTATAGGTGAGCTAGGGGTTAGGTCTGTCACATCCATAGGTTCTTGTGTTCCTGGTTGAGCCCTCCTAAAAGGTCTCCCAACTAGTTGTTCCCTGAGATCAGAAATCTCAAGTTGCTGATCATTGACCTTTCTTAGTAAGGTAGTCACCTGAGATTCCAAGTGACTAACCTTGGAGACTAAATAGGTGCAGGTTTGAGTCAGCTTTTGCACCTTTAGTCTCATATTCCCCTTATCTTCATCAGAAGAATCATGGGGGGATGAGAGAATAGGACCTAAGTCTTCTTCCTCATCACCAGCACTTTGTTCTTGGCTGCTGGATTTCCCCTGCACCATGACAACTTCAAGTGAAGTGTCAATGGGTTGGGTTGCCATGGTTGATGTCTTAATGATGGAGTCACTTGCTGAAGTGAGAACCTCTTCCATATGGACCTCCTGAATAGGTTTAGGGAGATCCACCTTAGTAGTGGGTGGATGATATGGGCTAGACATGGGAGAAACAGGAGTATCTCTCCTTGAGCAGGGGAGGAGAAGAGAGACTCATGATACTCACTGAATCCCATGTCTTCATCATCATAGAATTCTAGGTTTGGAATGGGTTGGTTTAGATCAAGAGGCTGGGGATAGTAACTATCCCTTGAAGGTTGTTCATTTGAGTGTTGAGACTCTGAATGAAGGCTTAAGGCTTGGGGGTTGTGAGCTCATCAGGCTGAGAATGAGGAACCTCAGCACTGATCATTGGTAAAATGGGAGTGGTTTGCTCCTCTAGAGAAGTGGGAGCTCCAGTGTCCACTTCCTCCTGTGTGAGTGGTAATACAGGGACCTGTACAAATTGAGTAGCATGTACAGGGGTTCGTTTGGATTTTTTGTGGTAGGTGATGGTTATTTGTGGTTGTATAGGGGGTTGAGAAGTAGAAGGTATGGGTTCAACACTAGCTGGTGCTGCTAGGTTGTCACCTTGAGCAATGAGCTTTAACATTTTTAGGACAAGGGTTGTTTCTACCCCTGAGAAGCCAGCAGTTGGCTTTCTCATAATCTTGAAGATACCGAGCTTCATCTGTCCTAATTTTAGAACATTACCTGTTCCCCTCAACTGTGAGCCCAATTCACAGTTGAGAATGTGCTGGACATATCTAGGGAACATGTAATATTCTAAGGAGTCCAAGTTTACAAGTAAATTAATGTACATAAATTGTGAATACCTGAACTTGACTCCTTAAACCATCCATAGACTAAGTAGGAAAGGTCTTTTGGAACTTGGTCCCATCCTCCATGCTTGTTAGATAGACTGTGGATGACGACATGGAGGAGGTATTTCTATTGAGAGGAAACCTTCCCTATCCTGAAGGTCTTGACAGAGAAATACCCTTCATAGCCTATCTGACCAAAAGAACGGTTAACAGCAGACTTGGGGAAGGACAAATCACCTTCGACATCATCCAGCCTTAGATGTGAGTTTAAGGATGATGGAGTGATGAAGATTGTCCTCCCATGCACTGTGGTAGACAGTGCCTTCTCCCTATCCATGGTGACCTCTTGACAGGTTCTCCAAAACTCCAACAACTGATCCTCATAGAGTGAAGGATCGATGGTGAGGGAGGTGAAGTAGTTTGATAGAGTGAGAAAGTGACAAACCTCTAAGAAACCAGGATCTTTCTCAGAGTTCAATAGAGTAACTTGATTATGTTGTCTGTGAAGTTGCATGGAGAAATCGGGTTGGTTTCTACGATTAAGGTTGGCCATTTTGAGGTAGCTTTGTTGCGAAGGAAGATAAGAACAATGGCGGTTTGTGAGTGAATTTAGGTTAGAGAATTTTCAGATGAAGAAGATAGTGAAAGAGGGTAAACCGTTGAGAGAATATATACGAAATGGATTTGAGACAAAGTTAATGCAAAAGGATAAACTTTTAAATCCGAATGTCGGCCCCACCTTTAAAAAGTGCCAAAAAGGTAGTTTTCTTGGAAGTCAAAAAATCTTCCGAAGGCATTTTTGTCTTCGGAAGTTTTTAAGAAAAGCTTCCGAAGCCAATTTGGCTTCAAAAGATATTCGTAAGATTTGTGAAAATTTTCTTCAGAATGAAAATACTTAGAGAATTTTACTTCTGAGACATGTTTGGTTTCGGAAGAGATCAGGACTTGGAAGTTTTATTCTAAAGAGAATAAATCTTCCGAGACTTAATTGTTTTCGGAAGAAAATTATCTTCCAAATACATGTAAGTACTTAGAAGCTTTTTAGGCTTTGGAAGATATATTATAATTTCTTCAAAAGGTAAATGTCTTATAAGTAGTTATTTGATTTGAAGACATAATGTTCTTTCGAAGACAATTTGATGTCTTTTGAATGAAAAAATGTTTAAAAATTTTCAAAAATCTTAGGAATATCATTTGAAAATTTTTCTTCCAAAGGAAACTGGGCTTATGAAGATGATAAAATAGATAACTTAGGACACACAAGTTTTAGAAATAGAATTGATATAAGTTTAAGAAAAAATCTACTCAAAGATAATCATCCCAATAGCTGATACAAGATATTTGAATCTTTTTTCATCAAAAACTTTAGTGAACAGATCAGCATATTGTTCATTTGTGTTAACTTTGACTAGTTTAATTAATCCGTTTTCAAAATTATCTCTAATCAAATGATACGTGATGTTGATGTGTTTTGTCCTTGAGTACTGCACATGATTCTCTGTAATAGAGATAGCATTGTTGTTGTCTATATGAATGGGAGTCTTTTTGAAGTTGAATCCATAGTCTAGCATCTTATTTTGAATCTAAAGCACTTGAGCATAGCAGCTTGTAGCAGCAATGTATTCAGCTTTAGCAGTTGATGCAGACACACAGGATTATTTCTTGTATTGCCATGAGACTATCCTTTCGCCAAGGAATTGACATCCCCCAGATGTAGACTTTTCAGTCATGTTGCAGCCAACATACTCACTATCTTTATAGGCATACAGATTGAAGTTAGAATTCTTTGGATACCAAAGGCCAAGCTTAGGAGCACCTTTGAGATATCTAAGAATCCTCTTGACTGCAACCAGGTGTGACATCTTGGGGTTGGCTTGATATCTTGCACAGATGCATATGGCAAACATGATATCAGGCTTGCTGGCTGTGAGGTACATAAGAGACCCAATCAGGGCCCTATAGAGATGTTCATCCACACACTCCCCCTCAAGAACAGGTCCAATGGATTGGCTTCTGGCTATGGGAGTCTTTGCAACCTTACAATCAGTTATGTTGAATCTTGTAAGGATATCTTGTACGTACTTTGACTGACTTATGAAGATGCCATTTTCAACTTGTTCCACTTGAATTCCTAGAAAGAAATTGAGTTCCCCCAAGGCACTCATTTCAAATCTATTCTTCATCAGTCTCTTAAAGTCTTCGCAGAGCTTTGGATTAGTTAACACAAAGATAATGTCATCTACATATACTTGAACCAGCATTAAGTCGTTCCCTATTTCTATAATGAAGAGAGTTCCATCTATAGTACCTCTCTTGTAGCCATGTTAACAGAGATACTGAGATAGTGTCTCATACCACTTTCTTGGAGCTTGGTGCAGCCCATAAAGAGCTCTATCAAGCTTGCAGACATAATCAGGATGATCTGGGTCTTCAAAGCTAGATGGGTGTTTGACATACACCTCTTCATTAATCATCCCATATAGAAAGCACACTTGACATCAAGTTGGTAGACCTTGAAATCCTTGGATGCAGTAAAAGCCAGGAATATTCTAACAGCTTCAAGTCTTGCTACAGGAGCAAAAACTTTTGTGTAGTCAATTCCCTCTTCTTGTGTGTATCCTTGAACAACTAGTCTGGCCTTGTTCTTCATCCTTCTTGTTTCTAAAAACCCACCTGGTTCCTATGGTAGTCTTCCCTTGAGGAAGCGGACGTAGGTTCCAAACCTTTTGTCTTTTGAATTGAAGCAGTTCCTCTTGCATTGCTTCAACCTAACTTCCATCCTTCAAAGCCTCATCAACTTTCTTTGGCTATATCTGGGACAAGAAACAAGACTATAGATAAATATTTTTGTCATGGGTTTGTCCTCTTGTTCTCACCCCTATATCAACATTTCCAATGATGTTTGTGGTGGGGTATGACTTATGGATCCTGAGTTGAGGGATCACAGCAATATGATTAGAAAGATCTAAGTTTGAGAAATTTTGATCTGGCACATCAGCACACTTATCAAGAGAGGCTTGATCCAATGAGTGTGTGACATCATTTATGTTGTCTTTTATGGAGTGGTTATCAGCATTAAGAAATTCTTGATCACTGTCACCACCTCCATTTTCTCCTACATTTAAAGTTCCTTCATCTGAGTTTTGAGCCTCTGAGCTAGAATTTGTAGGCGCCTCAGATGTATCAGCTGAATTTGTCATGTTTGTACTGATAGGATCTTCAGTTGCAGGATCAGTTACCACTGGAGCTAAAGTAGTATGCTTGCTTGGTCTTCTCAGCTCAAATCTTGGGTCAGGATCTCCTGTTGATAAGTTACCTGTAGATCTTGAAACATTCTCACAAGATTTGTTAAAATAGTTGGTAACTAAATCAAGATAAAACAACCAATCAGGACCAGAACCTTTCATACTAGGAGTGTGCTCATTGAAAGTCATATTGGCTAACTCTTCAACTACTCTAGTTCTGAGATTGTATACTCTATAAGCCTTAACTTGGGAAGAGTATCCAATAAAGTGTCCATCATCTGATTTCTCAGCAAATTTGGTTATTTGATCTTTAGTATTCAAGATGGTGCAAGGACATCCAAATGACATTAGGAAGCCAATAAATGGTCTCCTTTTGTGCCACAACTAATATGGAGTCTTACCATGAGTCTTAACCACTAAAACTCTGTTTGCACATAGCAGGCTGTGTTCACTGCATCTGCCCAGAAGGTGATGGGCAGTTTAGAGTCAGACAACATGGTTCTTGCAGCCTTTATAAGTGTCCTATTTCTCCTCTCAACAACACCATTTTGTTGAGGAGTCCTGGGAGCACTATATTGTCTTGTATACCTTTTTCATCACAAAATGTGTTAAGGATTTAGTTCTTAAATTCAGTTCCTTGATCACATCTTATGGTTTTGACCTTGTGATCACATTGATTCTCAATTTTTAGAATGAAGTTCTTTAAGATCTCAGGAGTCTCATCCTTAGTACTAAGGAAAAAGACCGAAGTAAATCTTGTGAAGTCATCTATGATCACCAAACAATATAAGGTCCTTCCTAGACTCATTACACGGGTGGGGCTAAAGAGATCCATATGCAATAAGTGTAGGGTAGTAGTGACATAGTTTCTTTCCTTTGGCTTGTGAGACACTTTGTGTTGCTTCCCTTTCAAGCATGCTACACAGTGGTCATCACTTGTAAACTCTTTCTTTGGTATTCCAGTTACCAAATTATTCTTAACTAATTTATTCATGTTTTTAAAGTTTACATGGCACATTCTTTTATGCAGAGGAAAGACTCATTATTATTTGTTTTAGATAGAAAGCAAGAGACTTCTCCTGAGGGAGATGTTTTTTGCAGGTCCATCTTGTACATGTTTCCTTTACTGGGGGCTCTGAACAGGATATGCTCTTAAGGAATGACCACCCTGGGCTTGAGAACAATGCACTCATGCTTAGTAAAGAGTATGTTATGTCTCTTATCACAAAATTAGGATACACTCAGTAGATTGTACCCAAGCTCTTTAACAAAGTTTACCTTTTCAATGCTGAGCTTACCATTTGTGACCGTGCCCCTTCCAGTAATGTAACCTCCAGCATCTCCTCCAAAAGCAACTGGCCCTCCATCAATTTTCTCAAAATTTTGAAGTAGAGAACCATTACCTGTCATGTTCTTGAAACAGCCACTATCAATGATCCATACATTTCTGTTGGTCTTTAGTTGTTCCTGCACAAGAAGAAAATGCTTAGTTATGAACCCATGCCTTATTGGTCTTGGGCTTATCAAAGTGATTTGAAGACAATGTATTAGTGATTGATCCTATGTTCAAGTTTTGAGAATCATCAACTGTTGTTGATGAAGAATTTTCAGTCACTTGGTCTTCCTTCATCTTCCATGCCATCTTTGGAAGATTAGACTTAACCTTTAACACTTTGGAAGTTTTGACAACTTTGGAAGTTTTGGAGACTGGACCTTCGGAAGATCTTGCTTTCACTGCAGTAGGCTTTAGTACTTCGGAAGCATTCTTTTCTTCCGAGACCAACTTTTCTTCCGAAGGCAAGTTTTCACTTGTCTTCTTCTTCACTTTGGAGCTTCCAAAAGGAAAATATTTTCCTTCCGAAGCTAGTTTTTCTTTCTTCTTCTCAGAAATTTTCTTTTTAATCATGTGGATAGTACTTTTAGGATTGTAGATGCAATCCTTAGCAAGATAGGAAGTACTACCACACATGATGCAATCCATTTGCTTCCTTCTAAGAGCCTTTTTTTGAAAGAAAGACTAAACTTGATCACTTTCCACCTCCATCTTCATCTTCACAGATAATGCAGCAAGCTTCTTGGGGTGAGGCTTGCTTTTAGAACTGGATGGTTCAGGCTGTGTAGCAGTGGTACACAACTGATCAGCCTTCTTCTCTTTGCGGAATGAGTTGGACATGAACTAGAACTTCTGGTACTAAAGTTCATAGTTGAGTCTTCAGCCTTCATCACTTCAAATCCTGTAGAGATAAACACTTGTTTCTGCTTAGATTTGAAAGTGGTCTTGATTTCTTGAGCCTTCTTTGATTTCCTTTTGGCTTTTCTGATCAAGTTCTTCCTTTTAGACTTGGTCATTCTAGATTCTTTTCTCTCCTCAGGAGAATAGTATCCTTTCTTAGGATGATCTTCTTCACTCTTCTTAGAATCATCCTTCACTATCTCCTCTTCACGTGGGAGTGTATGTAAACAAAGTTAAATTTTCATGTCACGGAACAAACTTTTCACCACGTGCATATGTATAGGTGTTAAAAGTAAAACCCACATCACAAACATATACCAGTTCTAAATTTTAATATCATGACATCTTACTAAACTAGTTTCTCTTCTGAGTCAATTAAAATTAAAGTCATCGTTATAGACTGTAGGACCGGTTAAAGGGTGGTCAATACAATCAGTCTCACAATGAGGAGAGTGTTAGAACACTTAACAGATCAAATAGGGAACCGAGTTTATATGAATGATACTAAAAACACAAGTAAATAATGAGACAGAACTAAGAACAAGAATAAGATAAGCATGGTTTTCAAGAATGATGTATATTGCTCTCAAGTTCTTTTACAAGTGTTACAACGCATAAAAAGAAATACAAGAACCTGAGATACTTTATACTACATCCTATAATCGGCCATACTTTGAAGGTCAGCTGGAAATACTAATCTAGACAACAAGATCAATGTAAAGTCAAAAGACAGATTGCCTTTTGACTAGTGACTATGACATGTCATAGCTCACATCCTAATATATTACAAAAAGGATAAAAGGTACAAAGTAGAAAGTTACAGACTCTAAACCATAATCTACAGTTACAAAAGTATGGACCTTTTCACCAACTCATTCAAGTTGGTAAGTCTTCAGAGTTGCAGCGAAAAGTTGGTCAGCTTTATACAAAAGTAGATCAGAGAAAACATGTCCTCTCTGTCTTCGGAAGAAATCAGTCTTCACTTCATTGGCTTCGGAAGACTTTGTCTTTGAAGCTTCGGAAGACTTCATATTTTCCTTCGGAAGATTTGGTCTTTGGCTTCGGAAGATTTTACACTTAAAATAATTTGTTGTGAGAAGTGTAAAACTTCCGAAGTGACTTCTACTCTGCACAATGTGCATGCAACCTGGAAGCTCTTTGGCTGCTTTAGTTTCTTTGGTTCCATCAGCCTTTCAAGTATAACATTACATAGACGCATCACATAACGTCCGAGTAACCCGTTAAGACATTCAGATTAAAATGTCAATTATAAGTATTTTACTTTGTTCGCCCATTTTAAACCTAAAGAATGACCCAAATTACTCTTGATGAAACATTCCTTGTATTCTTAAACTCTTCTCATATGATATTTCATATATTTAAATTGAGGCATTTATAAATTTAGTTTAGCTTAGATATAAACTTTGTCTCTTAATCATATCTTGTAACATGTTAAAAATAAAATGTATCAAGTTTAAGCAATTTTGAAATCTATCATATAAATTCGAAATTGACCACCAACTATCCATTACATGTGATCAAACTATGCTTTTTGACCAACCCATGTGTCCAAAACTAATTTATAAATTTTGTCATAACCGTTATTCAATGCACCCATTAAAAAATTGACAAGTAAGAGATTCCACACCATTAATAAAACCAGTAATAATAATATTTCTGTACCATTCTATAAATTATCCATGCACCATCACATGGTTCACTTCTTACCACCCACCACCACACACACCACCACCACCACACACACCACCACCACCACCACCATCACACCACCACCACCACCGCAACCACCACCACCAAAATGTCAACCTATGGTAACCAAAAGAAAGGTGTAATGCATGTGTACAAGCTAGACACCGGTGGCCACCACCCTCCACCAACACCACCACCCTCCACCTGCAAGAAACCCTCTTCCCGGAGATGGGGGCTGCTCAAGCGATCGAAAACATATCGTGAAAGTGCGATAAACAATCGCGACAATTATGGGAAAGAGGAGAAGAAGGAAGTAATTCAAGAATCAGCAAGAAAGTCTGTTTCGGTCATTGAAGGAGGGAGAAACTCGGTGTCGTTGATGGAGTTTGTGGGGCGGAGATCGGTCGGGAGCGCGGCGGAGATGGGCGTCGGGCCCGTGGTGGAGCTGCTGCAGGTGAGGGTGTTGGTGACGGACATGCCGGCGTTTATGCAAATACATGCGTTCCGGTGTGCAAGACAAACGTATGATAGTTTAGAGAAGTTTAGCCCTAAACAAATTGCACTCAACATAAAAAAGGTATGTAATATAATATGTTTACTTAATATTTTTTATAATGTAATTTATAAGAATTAAGTTTAATTTTTATGTTTTATATGTGGTCCCTAAATTGTTTTTAAGTATATTGATATGAAGGGATTTTGTTATTTGTAACAAATAATACGTTTAGTATTATATTTAAGGTTTCCTTTATGTGTTTTGAGTTTTTATTGATATAAGATATTTTTTATTTGTGATGAAAAATTAAGTTTCAATTTTATATTTTGGGTCTCCTTATATTTTATTATCATTATTGGGACCAAAAAGTTATGTATTATGTCATTAAATAGTAAGTTTAATGTTACATCTTATGTTGGTTAACTTTTTTAGTATTATGTTTCCTCAAACATTTTACTTCATAAACTGATATATAATATTTTTGTTGTATGTGATTAAATGGTAAGTATTTATTGTTATATCATGTTACAATAATTTATATCAAATGTTTAATTACATAATTATAGATATTATAAATGTTATACATATTATAAAACCATCTCAATGAATAGTGACTTTCATTTCTTTATAATAACTCTTTTATATGTATACAAAATAAAATAGAAATAATATTTATTTTTTATTATTTAATATTATGATTAGGAAATATTTTGTTTTTGTTTTATAACTTTTAAAGTATAATTTTTTCATTCATTATGAATACGTACGATGGTTGCGATATGCTTATTTTTATCTACGTTTCAATATAAACTTATTCAAATCGAGTCAATAAACAATAATATATTTTACTGTTTTTTCCTTAAGTTCAGTTTATTGTTCGTTAATGTTCTTATTTGCAACAATATAGATATTTTCCAATATAAACTCTATCCAATACGAGTTGTCCTAACACCTTACGATAACCCACTCCTTATACAACTAAATTTTTATGTCATAGTACATGTTTCCTTTTCAAAATACATCATACATTTATTATGATGTGGATCTTGCACAGTATATAGCAAACATTATCAAATTGTCACAAATAGTCCCATGTGCTCTGTATTTGTTTTTTAGTGACAGTTTGCACTTGCTTTCGACCTCCTACAATTATTGCATGGCTATTTATGTTATTTAATGTAACAATATTATATCTTTATAAAACGTACTAACTATGACCTTTATTTACAAGATTCATTTTAATCATCGATATGACCTTGTATGTAATAATTATATTTGTATCATTTTATAAAACATTAAAAGGTACTAAAACTTAAATAAATTCGTTTCTTATTATATAAAATTCGAAATTGGCCACCAAATATTCATGTGCATGTGATCAAACTTTGGTTTTTAGGTTCTAAACCAGCCCATGTGTGTTCAAAATTAAATGATTTTTATCTAATTAAAGTATTTATATATTTGGTTATAATATATATTTTAACATTTAATATTTTGTGTGGCAGGAATTTGACAAGGTGTATGGGCCGGCTTGGCATTGCATTGTGGGCTCTAATTTTGGATCATTTGTGACCCATGCAACCGGGTGTTTTCTCTATTTCTCAATGGAAAAATTGTACATTCTAGTTTTTAAAACAAAAGTTAAAAAAAGTGTACATTAATTTACATCAAACCGATTTTTTTAACTTACTTTCGATTATTTATGTTCTTATTACTCCAATTCACATATACCTTTGTTTTTCACTTAATTCTCGGTCTGTTAGAAATTAATTCTTTTTCGCACAACTTCTTAGACTATGTGTAGTGGTTTATTTAGTTATAATGTCACTTAGACATATACGAATTGATTAAAATCATTTTAAATTAATTAAGTGTGGTGAGTTTAAAGCCTTCTTTAATTAAAGATTTCAAACAATAAGAAAAAATAAATTCATTAATCTTTTTTAACGTCCATTAATTGATTGGCTAAACATAAGTTTGAAGCCCCTACTTAACTAGAACGTAATGATTTTAATGGCTCAATCGGGTTCACATTAGCAAATAACCCACCCCTAAGGGCAACACTACATCCTTTCTTATGTTTAAATATATGAAAGTAAAAATGATAAATAGCATTGACTATAACGAAAGATTGAGCGTGAGAATCGAAATGGTCAAAGATGTAATAGATAATGATTATTATTACTTAAAAAATTGTTACTTGGGTTTTACTTTGATCATTTATATTTAGTTTTAGGCATTTTTAGACTTGGATTGGACCGGCCGGTCGAGCCGGTCGGATCTAGATTCGGAGGTCGGAATCTAGATCCGACCGGTCCATTCCCCCTAAATTATTTTGTTTTCAAGGAACCAGCCGGTTCGAACCTGTTCGGTGGTCGAACTATGAATTAGAGTGTTGGACACAAGATTATTATTTAGTTTTTATATATAACTACAAACAACACATATAAAATATATATATTAAATTAAATATATAACTAATGAAGAGAGATCAAATGAAAACTATATTTATAATTGAAAACCGTGAAAACCACCACTACCCAATCACATAAGTTATTTAGTTGTATATTTTTTATTTTAAACTCAAAGGAACGATGATGATGACGAAAAAACTTACATATATGTAACATATATGAGTTACATGTACATAACTCTTAGTTGTATACTTGGTAACATATACTTACATATCCCCTACATATACGTGACTGTTAGTTGTACACTTTGTAACACATACTTACATATATGTAACATCTGGTTTTCATGGTTTTCATTTATAACATAGTTTTTAAGGGATCCCTCTCCTATATCTAATATACATATATATCATTATGACATCATCCGGTTCTTAACCCGGTCCGACCGGTTCAACCAGTCGACCAGTAAGGTGACCGGTTGACCGTCCGATCTGGTTCTGAAAACATTGGTTTTACGTGACTTCGATTGTCAATATCATATTTTTAAAATTTTGACATAATATGTTTATAAAATACAATAAATACCTACTTGTCACCCATTTTAATATGCATAAGTTAAGAGGGCCGAATTTGACAAGTTGTCATAAATGATAACAAGATCTGAAAATATATCTTACGAAATCTACGATTAAGGGGTTGTGAGCTCCCTTAATTAAAGGGAGGAAAGCAAAGAAACCTTTGAACTTTTGTAAAAGTTTTCTTCACATAATTTACGTGTACACGTTTGAAGTATTATACAAAATTATTAGATACATTAGATACAAATTCATGAGGGTGAGATGGTGTTTTATGAGTGATCATACTTATTCGCTCAATGTACAATATTTATTACACAATTTACAATTCACCACACTTATAAGATCTCCTCTACTGTGTCGTTCATTCAAGGGGTGGGCTGATGTTCCGTCCAGTCGTTTGAATGACCAGCCCTTCATGGCCTCATCTCTACCGTCCCCTTCCTCTCCCTCCCCTTATATTTTAAGATGTGACTATGTGAGTCTAATGATGGTAAATATGTTGATTAAATTGATGTGTAAGAACTTTTTTTAAAAACAATTGAAAACCAACTCATTGTCAATCCACGCTAAAGTTGTGAATAAACCATGCTCATATTTGAAAGCAGCTTTGTTTCACAAAAATATGATCGATACGTTTTGTGAAGGCTTAAAATAAACTCTCATAAAAAGAATTTAAGAAAGATGTCACTCGGTCGTATCAACTTGAAAAGAGTATTAGCTAACTTTGTAAAGATTGTTTGTTCAATGTACAGTGAGGTGTAGGAAGATTCTCAAGAACTTGTCATAATCTAAGATATCTTTCCATGTTTGGTGTAAACTGTTGAGACATCTTTATACGGAAGATTTCTAGTGGTTTTTATCATAAGACATAAAGTATGCTAGTAGTAACGTAGTAAATACTCTAAGCTGAAAACGTAATGTAAGTTATAAGGCAACAGACAAGCCAACATATGCACAATAGCATGTTATATACATATATAGTTTTAATAAAACAAGTAATCTGTTTGTTTCTTGCATGTCAATTGAGTTTTTGTTTTGGAAAACATGTATTCATTTCGCATGAGTGTTGTAAGAATATAATAAGACATTATTAGGTTCTAACTCTGATGTTAACTAGGTTTAACACCAAACTAAATCATCTTATATAGAATCGCGATAATAAAAAAAATTCACAATTGGTTTACGAGAAAACATAACTAATTTGAAATTTGGTACACTTTAGATTTCTAAGCATTGTTATACTACTATCTATATGTATGTCAAAAAGAAACTACCTCTATATAAATAAATATATATATATATATATATCTATATATATATATATATATATATATATATATATATATATATATATATATATATATATATATATGACATGTATCACTTTTTCCACGTATCATGCATTTATTCACATTGATGAACTCGTAAGTGTATATTCTATGTCATTAATTGTCATGTATCATCATTTACTTGTGTAAACTTGGAATCTCATCCTTATATTATAAATAGATAAATTATCCAAACTATTACTTATTGCCTGATAATAATCCATAATATTAATTTGGACGGTGACAATCCTAATTTTTAATTTTATTACCAATGGCAATTTCAGTAGCATAGTTATTGTAGATCACACTCGGTTTGCATTTACTTTCCGATCGATTTCGCTTGAATATTATTTTATTCCGTTCATCTTCATTATTGTAAGTGAAATCAAGTGCAAATCAATCGTAAATATTTTATGATTATGTTACTAGGACTGTTATTATTAACAAAAGTGAAAATTGAAATCGTGTCAAATTAATTGTATTGATTATTATTGACCAATGCCTAAAAGTTTAGATTATTAAAATTCAACATTTCTTAAAAAATATAGGTGATATATGACATAAATCCGCATACCATTAAGATATTCTTGTGTAAGTTTATATTTCTATATTTGTGGCGCTTTTTTTACACATGCTGTTTCATCTTCTACTTATTACTCAATTTTTATTTATTTTGAAATGGGTGAAATTTTATAGGAAGAAAAACAGACAGGGGTACTACAACTTCTAGTAAAAGGCTAGAAAACAACAATAGAAAGCATTAATGTAACGAGAATAATGAAAATTTAAAGAGCACCAATGACTCCAGTTTACAGATGTGAGCTTAGACCCATTTTTCACCCAAAGGAAGCTAGTAACTTTATATCTTTAATGAGTTTGGAATCGAAGTCATCTTGTTTACAAATCGCTGATCATTCCTAGTTCTCCATATACACCAACAGGACTGTAAGAACGATCGATTGTATCATCCATTATTTTCATTTGACTCCTTTGCACCTTTTCATGATGCTATAGCAGGTTCCTTGTTAAGAAGGTGAAAATGGGTGGTAATTTACACCACCAACTGATGAACTGCCATATTAAAGCCATGATCCCACAAGCCATTAAAATGTGATCGATGGTTTGTGTGGCCTCGTCGCATAAAGCACAGGTAGCTGATTAGTGCCGATCATCCTCCTAATTAATGCCTCTAGAGTCACAAGGCGTTCCATTTCAGCCCGCCATCTGAAAATAACGCCCTATAAAGGAACCCACTTGTTCCAATCATAGACATAGTTGTTGGGATGGAACTCAAGAATGTTGAGCCTACTCTTGATTGACTAGATTGTGAACGAACCATTAGAATCCCAATTCCACGACCCTGTGTCTTGAGTACTAGACACATTGATAGTATTCGCAAGGGCCATGCATTGATTAAGCTTACTTGTTGTGACATCTATCACTAAAACAGGTGTATTGACTATTGATTTTGAATTTTTGACCTTGACTTTGACTAAATTGAGCTTTGACTTGAAAGTTGACATAAGGTTTACTTGATATGAGAATAGTGCACTAGACACCTCTAGAAACTCTAAGTGTTAAAACTATGCATTATGGGTCAAATATATGCTAATAGCCCTAGGATTGATGATAGTGGGATGTTCACCAAGCTAGATATAGTATGATGATTATGTGCATTGGGCTTGATCAAGGATTGAGGAAATGTAAGACATTAAAACGTATGTTAAAACACAACAAAAATCGGACATCAGTGGACTTCACCTAAACTCTACTAAATAGACTTAATTAAATTAAAAAATATAAATTAAATAATTTATTAACGCAATGAATTTAACAACATAAAAATTGGATAACACGCGGATCGGGGCGAGACTGAATTGAACCAGATGGGCCCGAGGGCCCTTGCCCTTCCCTTGTGGCTATATTCTTATCAAGTTTCTCTCTAATTTCAAACCATAGCCACCACTCTCAATTTTCTCTTGTTCTTTGTCATCTTCGTTATGTATCATCATCATCTCCCTCATTATTGATCAATTTTTGTTGTTCAAGCACTCATCTTGTTAAAGCCTTGGTCTACTACGCATTATAGGTAAGAAAAACCATTTCAATGATGATTTAGTTTCTATTGGATCGTGTTATTGATGATATTCATCATCTAATATTCTTGTGTTCTTTGTTTGGGCGGTGTTCGGGTACTGAATCTTCGGAAAATCGTAAAACCCTAGTTTTTAATCTTCATATATTCTTTGCATTTATTATATTGGATTTGTAAACTTGTGAAATCTGGTCCTAATGAACATCTTGGTTTCATAATCTCTTATTAAAAACGTTAATCTTTGTCCTAATGTTATAATCTTAACTAACCAAATTATGACTGAAAATTGGTGATAACCTAAAGGCCTAATATAATGGTTTGTTAAATATTTCATGGAATAAGTGTTCGTCTAGGTCTCGGGTCAATAATGGTCAAAAATTGTGATTTTGGGATTCAAAGGTCAAGATTGGGAATTTGGATAGTTTGTTGTAAAAAAATAGACGGTTTGTACAGATCATAACTTGGTAATACAGAGACCAAATGGTTCAAAATTTTCATATAAAAACAAGTTCAGTGAGTCCTCTAACTAACTCAAATGGTCTCTTATCTTTTCAACATCGTTTGGTCATCCAAACTCAATAAAAAAATTAAAGGCCAAAACTGATAAATCTTGACAAAATGTTAGGTTGTGTTCATTGAGTTATATCTTCCTCATACTTCATCTTTTTGAGGTGATTCTTTTTCTAGAACTTAGTTGAAGCTCATATCGTTCAAACGCTTCCTATTAAGCAATGTATCGTTGTCATTTCGACCACCAATCATCCTACGCAACATCAATGTGCGATCAACTCTACAAGCTGAAATATTTTTTATAAACTTAAATGCTAAGATTTAAGATTAAATAATCAAATAAAGTCATTAGTTGTTTCAATAAGGAATTATAAGACATATAAGAATATGAACATTTAACACAACTCAATGAACTTGTACTAATAAATGTACATCGAAGGACGTTAATGACTTGGTATATGTTAACGACCGGAACTTTAAAATGAGATGGAATGGACTTGTATTGACAAATAAATCATCTTTTCATTTAAAAAATAATTTTGATGGCATTAAGTACTGGGCTACGAGGATTACACCCAATTAGGTTATCTTGACCTTTAGTAATTCTTTTATGTTTTGTGTATCTATAGATACTTGTCTTACTTGTTGTGGACTTTGGATTGTGCTACCTTCGAGGTGAGTTTCATGGATCTTTTTAATATGTTTTACTAGGGGGGGAAAGCTTGCTTATTGGTTTTGGACTATGCCATGCTTTAAAATTTTATTTTGGAACATTATGTGTGGTTTGAGTCATATGATCCGGTCTAGATTTTTAATTCATAAGTATGTACTTTTACCTGGATTGGATTGTCATGAAAATGTATTGTTAGTACTAACGGACTGACACCCCACCCTTTTGGTTGGTATGCTAGCTTAGTACTAACGGGCTGACACCCCACCTTTTGGTTGGTATGCTAGCTTAGACTGACATGGCCTATGTATTCCCTTTGGTAAATATAATCTGGTTAATTGGACTTGGATTGATCATGAACTTATGTTGATTTTTATGACTACTATGCTCTCTTACACACACATACATATTTTATACATGACTACACGACAATATATTTGTGTACTTATAAACCTATAAACTCACCAACGAATGTTGGCCTTTTAGAGAATGCCCTTTCAGGTAATAATGCTTAAGTGCTTGGATTGTGGATCATAGACGAGACTGCTCCCACCAGAGTAATAGATGATTTATGGAATTTTGGATGTTGGATTGAATTAAATTTTTTGGTTTGGATTGTACTCTATT
The DNA here is from genome assembly GCA_025506505.1 of Flaveria sonorensis. NCBI lineage: Eukaryota > Viridiplantae > Streptophyta > Magnoliopsida > Asterales > Asteraceae > Flaveria > Flaveria sonorensis. The sequence continues at coordinate 38,825 of JACCIY010000534.1, read as the reverse complement.
GGATTTGTATCTAGATTGGTTTGTATTTGTGCATGTTCGCTCCAGTTTGGAACCTTGGATCGTTTTATGCATTATGGTATGAAGTTATAAGATTGACTGTACTTAGCATTTGCTCTTATGTGTCAGGCGACGTCATAATCCATTTACGGAGAATGTCTTTAGGGATTCTCTTAGACCTCCAATGTGTTATAACGATCCCGTCCGTTGCATTCACGTGTTTCCGCTACCAACGGAGGTGTGACACTAAAACATCAACTAGAATATCAGTCCATTCCCACTTCCATGAAGTTTTAAGTCTTGAATGGAGCATCAAATAATTATATTGCAAATTTTTTCTGATTCTAACCGAAACAAAGTAGGAGTTTCTTCGTTAAAAGCTCATGTAGCCCATACATCACACCTATTACTCAAATACAAAAGTTGATTAATGGACGTCAAAATAATGTAAGGTATCTTTTATAACTTTACCACCCGGTATGGATTATTTATCATATATTTGCCTTTTCATCACATAATGTGAATCATCCGATTAGCAATTTGATATCTCAAACAATCAGTTCAATCAAGGGGGGATGGTAATTACTATTCAGAGCATGTGATGCCATGAGCTGTGAAAGCCATATTGAAGAAGACTACACATGCAGTAAATGCCTTCATTACACTCAATGAGGGTACATGTTGATTGAACGCCTCAATAATATCAATTGCTTAGAAACTTCATTAGATACCATAAGTGGTTCAAGTATGCTTTGGTTGCTTAAATTGTTCAGTGAATCAAAGGAGGGTGGTGTATCAATGCAAGGGCTTGACGTCAGTAAGGAAGATGAAAGTTAAGAGCAATGGAATTTGCGATAGAGATAATTGAAGCTAGTACAACAATGGTGAATGGCAGAGGATGGTAGATTTTAGTTGGTCGTGGGCGAAGGTGGTATGGAGTCGTGGAGATACAAGTGGTGGTATGCATGAAGGTGATGTTAGTAAGTTAGGGTTCAAACTAAATCACAGTTTTCGTTATTTAAGGGCAGTTTGATCATTTTGCACACAATTAACTATAAAAATATAACGACTCTTAATCAAAAGGAGTCTAAGGCCGTCATATCTTTTCACACAAAAGGATATTTAGTACAATTTTGAAAGTTTAATAATGAAAGATGGAATTTCATACTAAATGACAAAATTGTAATATACCTAACCAATAAATATGTTTGTATTATAAGAAATACAATTGCAAATAATAAGAACCCTAAATATATTAACAATAAGAAAACTATATAGTGGCAAACGACGGTGACGGATTTAAGGCCATAACAGACATTGCAAGAGGCAAATAAGAGTCAACTAAGATTTATTAGGCGACTTAGGTTGTAGCCCTATGGTAAGAGCATAAGCGTCTTTGGAGTAAACAAGCTTCGAACTCGATTTGGGTAGTTTACAATGATATAGTTTACGAGTAACATATGTTTGTCGTTAAAAAAAAACTAAGATTTATCTGTGCAAAGAGAAACAAGTGAAAGAGGAAAGAAGAACTCAAGACTCTAATACCATATGAAATATTATAAATCATATTGCATATTATGTATGATTAATGAACTATTTTACAAATCTAATTCAGATAGTTATAAAAAATGTTTTTGTATATGCTATTATTTTAAAATTTATTACAATAAACTCTAGTCTATTTTTTATATACTAGTAACTAAAAGTTTTAATTAAATAATTGTACATATTTCAATCTTATATTAATTGATTGGATCTTTTTAAATCATATGTTCTAGTAACCTCAACTTCTTTCTATTCAAACCAAACTTGTAAACGTGATCTTGAATTTTCTTTTATTTTATCAATTAAATAGACGATATATAAAACTCATAGTTTTATGAGTTAATTGCACGATTGGTCCATGTGGTTTGCTTATATTGTAATATTGGTTTTAACTTTTGAGAAATTACAGGTTTGGTCCCAACTGTTTGTCAGCTCGTAACACGATTGGTCCCTAGCACTAACTTCTGTTAAATTTTCAGTTAAGTGATTGTGAAAAGACCATATTACCCTTCAACTAAAAAACATTACTAATAATATGGCACCCTTTTTCTTTATTATATATAATATATACACACACAAAACAAAAAAGTCAAACATCACCATTAAAACTCAACCTACCCCCTTCCCCGTCATCGTCTTCGTTTGGCAAAGTTCGGCGACGCCACTGCCGGCCAAACCCATCACCACCCTCGTCTCCCTCTCCCCCTTTCTCTCTCTCTCTCTTAATTGAATCCCAACCCCATCCCTTCGTGCGCAGCTTCCTTAGCCACTTTCGGCACCGCCGTCGGCGATCTTCGGCACCATCGCCACCCTCGTCTCCCTTTCCTCTTCCCCTTCCTTTCACTCGCTGCAACTATACCATCTTCTTCCACCACACCACAACTACCGACACTCTCTCCGTCGTCACATATATGGTTTGGAGAAGATGGTGATGGCGGTGGCTGGATCAATCGGAAGGGGAGGGTGATGATGGTGGTATGATGATGCCTGGTGGGGCAATGTTTATGAAGCAGTTAGGTTTTTATGATGGTGGTTGTGGTGGTGTGTTGGTGGTTGGGCGACGATAGAGGGGTTTCAAGTGTGGCAACGGTGGAAGTGTGTCGGTGGTTAGGCAATGACGATGCAGGTTTCAGGTGTGAAGGGTGGAGGGTGGTGGAGATGGCGACGTTGTGGAGGTGCGATTTGGTGATGGTGGTAGCGGGAAACGAGTGACAGTGGCCTGTGATGGTGACGGTGGTGGTGTGATATAGATTGGTGGTTGTATGTTATTGGCGGTGATAGTGGTTCAGCGGTGGTTACAGCGATCCGGTATGGTGAAGGCATGACGGTCTTGTGATGAGGGTGTAACAATTATAAAAATAAAAATAAAATAAAAATATAATAGGGGTAAAGTGGTCATTTTAAAAAATCTAACCCCAAAAACTAACGCCCATCCACTTCAGGGACCAATCGTGTTACGGTTAGGCAAAGAGTTGAGACCAAAACTGTAATTTCACAAAAGTTAGAAACAATATTGTAATATGAGCAAACTAAAGGGACCAATCATGTAATTAACTCTAGTTTTATATTATAAGATTTCAACTAATTATGTTAACCAAATAGGCACTTAAAAGCAACCTCATCATTAACCAACCACTTAAGTCATGAACTTATAATTATATTGTCTAAAATCTTAAACATGTTTTCTCCCTCCCCAAACACAACCCTACAAATCTCTCTTTACGCTAAAGACTAAATAAAACACACCAAAACAAGTCTGCAACTTTCTCACCATCATCATCACCACCACCATTTGCCTCACAAATCTCACTTTCACTTAATGGTTTAGGTTTCTTTTGTGTTAATCTTCAAAACATTCTTCTGCTTGTTCATTTGCTTGCACCATTGGGCCCTCTTCTCCACTTAAGACTTTAATGGTGAGAAATCAGTAAAGTTATCTCATTTCTTGCTACCTTGCATTTGGGTGTTTAGTTCTTCTTTATGATTTGTGGGCTTCTGATTTCCTAAATGGGTTTTTTGTTTCTTTGATTTTTCTACATGGATTTTCGATTTCATCGGTTTTGCTTCATGGGATTTTGATTTCAAGGGCTTTTATGAACATTTGGAGATCTGAAATTGAGTTTATGCTTTTGATCAGCTTTATTGACTATTTAAAGTTTGTGCCTTTTGAGTGCTTTCTCTTTTGTTTTTCATCAAATTCAAATTGTGGGTACTTAGTTTAGATTATAATCTTGAAATCTTCACAATTTGAATCTTTGATTTGGGTTTTCAATTAAAAAATGTTGAGACATATGTTCTTGATATTCCTTCATTTTTAAATTCATTTCTGAATCTTGAATCTTGAACCTTGGTTCATTTGGAAATTGATGTTCTAATTAACTATATCTTTCTGGTAGGATCAAGAATTTGATTTGAAGGTGTCATTGAAGATGATCAATAATGAAATCTGTATATAGCTAGTAGATTACAATAATGGAAAGAGGGATTCAACCTCCTTTGGTAAGTTTTTGATCTTTTATTATCTATATATCAGCGAGTGATTAAGTATGGATAATTTATTGTATTCTGGTTTATTTTAAGCTAAAAAGCATGCTCATTTATCTCTAATTAGACAATTTTCTTTTGATCCCGTGACCATCTTGTTGATCATATGTTTCCCTTTGAATCTGTTGATCTAAGATATGATAGCTTAATTAATGAAGGATTAGGGGTTTTGATATGATAGCAAAATGTTGTTTTTCCCTTATTGCAGGTGGATACAACAGCTTGCTTGTGTAGAGTAGATGCCGGTTTAAAAACCGTTGCTGGAGCGAAAAGATTTGTTCCGGGTTCGAAACTTTGCCTGCAACCCGACATCAAACCATCAGTTCACCCCACCAGACAAAAACCATCGCGTGACAGAACCCGTAACCTATCCCCTCTCCTGCCTGGGCTGCCAGACGACCTCGCCATTGCCTGTTTAACACGGGTCCCACGGATAGAGCACCGCAAGCTTCGGTTAGTTTGCAAAAGATGGTACCGCCTCTTAGCTGGGAACTTCTTCTATTCTCTTAGAAAAACCTACAAATGGCTGAAGAATGGGTGTATGTTATGAAAAGAGACAAAAACCGAAAGATGACATGGCATGGGTTCGACCCCGTGAACCACCTCTGGCAGCCGCTGCCACCTGTGCCCAAAGAATACTCTGAAGCCATAGGGTTCGGGTGTGCAGTCCTGAGCGGGTGTCACTTGTATATATTCGGTGGTAAAGATCCCATAAAGGGTTCGATGAGACGAGTGGTGTACTATAGTGCCCGGACTAATAAATGGCACCGGGCTCCTGATATGCTTAGGAGAAGGCATTTCTTCGGCTCGTGTGTTATAAACAACCGTTTGTATGTAGCAGGTGGTGAGAACGAAGGGGTCCACCGGTCCCTACGGTCGGTGGAGGTTTATGACCCGAGTAAGAACCGCTGGTGTTTTGTTTCAGATATGAGCACAACCATGGTTCCGTTTATAGGGGTTGTTTATGGAGGAAAGTGGTTCTTGAAGGGGCTCGGGCCACATAGACAAGTCATTAGTGAAATGTACCAACCAGAAACAGATGTGTGGACCCCGGTTCACGACGGAATGGTTTCAGGTTGGAGGAACCCAAGCACTTGTGTAGACGGGAAGCTTTACGCTTTGGAGTGTAAAGACGGGTGTAAAGTTAGGGTCTACGATGAGGAAACAGATTCTTGGAGTAAGCATATTGATAGCAAGATGCATATGGGGAACTCGAAGGGTTTCGAGGCTGCAGCATTGGTACCGTTGAACGGGAAACTTTGTATTATAAGAAACAATATGAGCATATCTTTGGTGAATGTGGGAAAAGACGGTGCAGCCGAGCATTTGTGGGAAACCGTAGGCGGAAAAGGGCAGTTGAAGAGCTTGGTGTCGAACCTGTGGTCCAGTCTAGCAGGCCGGAACCACCTTAAGAGCCATATTGTTCAATGTCAAGTGCTTCAAGCATGAGGTTTAGACATCAACAATGGTGTAGGCTGTTTAGATGTTTGAGAACTTATATATACACAGTTTGAATGTGTTTTTCTTTTGTTATTGAATGGAAATTTTGGGGGAAAAAGAGGTAGAATGATTGAACAGATATTATCAAGTTCAAGTTTACAACAAAAAGTTTATAACCATCTCGCAAAACAGATGTCTGCTCGTTAGCTTGTATAAATTAGCTCGTTATATCTGAACTGATATGGTTTGAGTTTACTGGCTCGTATAAATGTCTAAGTCAAGTTCGAGTTGAAGGTAGTCGGCTCGTATAAAAACTTGAGTTGTTTAGGTTCAAGTAAAGTGCTTGTTGGCTATAGATTAGTTTATTGTATATTTGTAGTTTGGTAAAGCATTATTGTAATTTGAGATTATTGTTAACTTGTATTTTTTTCTAAAAAATACATAAAATCTTCAAACTGATAAAAATGAGTCAACTTGTGAAGCCACAAGTTTACACACATAAATACAACTGGAATATCTAAAGGTCTAACCAAAAACCTACAAGTTAGGAAGTCATCTTAAGAAACAATTCAAACTAATTCAAATAATAACAATAAAGTCAAGCGGATAAGTTTGCTGAGCCTAAATTATGTCCAATATCCCGCTGCAAGATGGATGGTCGATTTAGCAGTTCGATCTTGAAAGAAGATAATCAAATCATCAACGAAAGGGGTTGTATATTCATCACCTTGACGGTGATTCTCTTCTTCCAGCTTAGGAATTAGATCTTCAACAAGCGAAGGGATTAATTCTTTAATGGGCGGGTGTACTGGTTTTTTAGCATGTGTTGGTAAAGCTTGATTGAAAACTTAATTCCAGTTGAAGTCATCATCTTCAATAGGAGGTGGATTTGAGTTTTCTAGTACGTCTTCCGGTGGCTGTTTTGGAACGGAGAAAACCTTGTTTCTTCGATTTGTCATACACACAATGTGACGATAAAACGAAGAATTGAGAGAAAGAAAAAGATAGAGGAATGCAAAGAGGAATTGATGTTTGAGGAATTGATGTTGGTTTGATGGTCAATAAAATGAATGGATGGTGGTGGTATTTATATATGGACTTTTTAGAATGAAAGTTTAAAAATTCTTACCATTCAAATAAGCATCACCTAAAATTAAAAATGAAATAAAATTTAAAATGAAACATTCACACCCTCAAATTAACAAATAAAACATCTACCAAAACAATAATAATATCACATCATCATTGTTGATGGTTCTTATGTATATAAATCGTGTGACCCGGTTTCTTACAACCAGAACATCTACAAGCATTGTGTTTTTTTAGTATAATGAGCATCAATCTTATTATGTATCCTTCTTGCAGTTGTCCGTCTCTTAGCAAAGTAATTCTTGAAAAGTCTCCTCGAATTGTCCAACAAACATCCATTCAATCACCGATATGAGGCTTGGTAAAACTAACCATTGTATTGTGCTATATACTATTGTGTATGGATTTGGGCATTAACAATCTTTTGAAGTTCATCACCCATCCTATAACAAACAACAATGGCATGAGAACATGATAATCTATAAATTTGTCACTTTCCACACGAGCATTTGTGTTGACCGTATACGACGGTGTAAGCATTGTCACCTAGTTCGTTTGTCTAAAGCCCCGATTCAACCATATACCTTTGTTCTAGGCTCTGGTACACAACACTCATGTACTGTGTGTTCTCATGCTTGGATATCACGTTGATGGAACAATTGCCACATGCGATCTCATATACGTCTGTATATAACTCTTTATATACTCGTATATGCTCACCTCACCCAAATATGAGAATTTATAACCAAAGGGCTTGTAGTCTAGTGGTCCTCAAATTGTAGAAAATGTGTCTCGTCTTGTAAGATTAAAGGTTTAAGTCCTATCATAGGCAACGTTATAAAACCTATAGCACATCTTCATCTGTTGTCATAGAGCAAAGCTTCAAAGATATAGCGAAGGAACAACTCGTGTTAGGAAGGAAATGTGTAAAGAGGGTGTTTTGACATCAAAGTATACAAGATAATCAGACATCTTATTGATGGCACCTTGTGTTTCTAAACTGTTGGAATGGTGTATGTTTGTCTTTAAGGTTAAAAGTAATTGTCTTTTTAAGTTAAAACCTTCAAAGACACCACACATGCTCAACGATGCAAACACATCCAAATTCATCAAGCGATCAAAGAGTCATATAACTAAAGCTCAACTTAAAGATGTTGTTTGCATGTATGATGAAACTTAAATTGTTTAACAATTTTAATAAAAGGTTTAAACTTGATATTGTTTATTTTCAAGTTCAGCAAAGAAAGAGTTGTTCTTTGTCACCATTCGTTATGTGGTAACCTTACTTCATGTCATCGGTTTATATATTTTTTGTGTTCATGTGCGTGAAAGTTTTAGTTCAAAGTCATAGTTTAGTGAAACACTTGTAACCACCAACTGTAATTGATGGCATAATCCTTGAGCATAATGTTTTTGAAGGTATGTATGAGAACAACTAGATTATGCCTATTTCATATGGATTGGACGAGTGCATCCTCGGTTTGACTTCTAACGAAGCTAAAGGAATGTATCAGTGCAAATCCCAGATTGTAGCTCATATCAGATAAAAGCACATACATCACACAATGATCAAAGGTTACGTATTCATAAGCACATGCATCACACAATAATAATAAAAAAGATTGTTATTCATCAAATTGACCACAATTTGCAATATGGCTACTTCAAAGTTCATTTTCCAAATCATTTCACATATGATCTCATTTAATGTCTGATTACCATGGCATCAACAAGTAAACAATCTGAGATGAATACACAAAAGAACCCAAAATCATCCCTAAATGAAAGATTTATAAAATATAAATCACATATAAAAGATAAATATATCTCCAAAGATTGGAACCAAGAGTTCAACAACCTCAAAGCCTCAATAACATCAAGTAACAGAAGATCAAATGTGAAATAATTTAGATGGAATAAAGGGGACCGGTGCACCAAACAAAGAAGCAACTTCATCGGTGTCTCCACGAGCAACCCTTAAATAGAGACACATATGACATATAATAACTACCTAAAACATAAAGCAAAAAGATTGCAGATCTTGCTAACCTCAAATGATCAGAAGAACCTGCATATATCAATCATCAGACTCGCTCCTCTTTGCTGATTTCTCTGCACTCGTCTCCTCTAACAACTTGCCCGATTCATCATCTACCTGAGCTGCCTTCTTCTCCGCTTCTTTAGCCTTAAGAGCCTGTAACTTAGCATGATTGTAATAAGCAACACCCAAGAAAGCAATCCCATAACCAAAGAGGTTAATCGGGGTCACAGTATCCTTAATCACAGACCAAGAAAACGCGATCAACAACCAATCTTTAACCACCCCTGCAACATTCATGGTCAAAGCTGAAGTCTTCCCAACAAGCAAGAACACAGCAAGATTCAAAGCAAACGCGCACAACGAATTAGTCCCAAAGATCACATAATCAAAATGAAAACTTGAAGTATCCCTCAACTTGGGGTACTCCACAATCATCCAAGGGATCGATAAGAAGGCGAAACAACAAGGGGCGACATAGTAAAGCGAAGTAATGGGATTGAAAGTGATCCCCTTTGATGTCAACAAGATCTGAATCAACACCAATCGAGTCGCCTCGAAACAAACAGCACCAAGCTGCAACATCACACCCCAACTGTTGAATTTAGCTTCGCCATAAGCAGCAATCGCCACACCGAAAGAAATCGATAACATATTCGTCATGGTATCCCCTTTAAACCCCTCTTTCTTAAACAAAACACCAATTGAGTAAACAGCAACAGGCATCAAGGCTTTAAGCATTTGAATAAACGAAACAGATAGATAAATGTAAGCCGAATTCGAAAGCCATAAGCTAAGGGAGTAAAGCAAACCGATGGGAACCACCGATTTGAGGTAAATCTCGCGAGTCATCTGCACAGGTTCGACGGCTTTCACAACGCTAACGAGAACATAAGCCAAAGAAGAACAGAAACCCATGTGGATCATGGTGAGCGAAATGGGGTAGGGCCAATTGTACATCTTGCGATCGAGGATGTACTTGTTGTAGACGATGACAGTGAAGCTGAGGAAGATCCATATGGCGACATAGGTGTACGAGAGGATGATCTTCTTCAAAACGCCTTCGCTGAGGGCTCCTCCTTTCCCCATTGTGGATCGATTGGGTGGATCTGAAGGGTGAATTGGGGGAAATTGATGGGGATTAAGGAAACCCTTGAAGGGATTAGGGATTTGTGGAGGATTGAAGGTGGGTTTTATAGAGATTTGAGGGGGTTTAGGGGGATTAGGTCAGAAGAAGATGATGATGAAGATTGGGAGTGTGGTTTAATTTCAACGAGGGTAGGTGATGGTGCTTAATGGAGGACTAGGAGACTTGTTAAGTGTTGGACGGGGTGACATGTGAAGTAAGCAAACAATATAAATATATATAGAATAAACGATAAGTTCGATCGCTTGGGTAAATTTATTGGCGGAAGATTACTCACGTCTGGTGAAAACAGACAGCACTAGTGACACAATCCGTCCATCATTCAAGGAAAACTCACCACCCGAATACTTACTGTAGTATTGTGATAAAAAAAAAATTGACTCGCCTGAAGCATGTTTCAAAAAGTGTGACTCGGAATCATAATCTCTAAAATTAGAAAGTCATGGGGTTGCTTTCTCCTATAACAATTAATATGGGACTCATTTATATTTATATTATATAATAAAACAGATTTTCTAGGGACATTTAATAAACTGACAATTTATGATGAAGTCTAAACTTCTGCTTTTTGTCTCTCTCACTTATTAAATAAAATATTATAAATAAGTAAATTAAATAATAAAATATTAAATTATAAGATTTTAATTATAACTTATTTTAAAATATAATTTTATAATTCTTGATTTTTATTATTTGGTATTTATAATTTTTCAAATTTTTATTATTTATTATTTTATTAATGATTAATAGCTTGTAACATACAAAATGTGATTTTAATTCTACCCATGTAATACATAGGTTTATAACATATCTATTATCTTTAATAAAACAAGGTTTTTTAGGAACACGTGTCAATCAACAAGGTTTTCTAGAGACACGTGTCAATCAATAAGAGCCTCTCTAATTGAGTTTTCCCGTCTAAAATTTATTAAATTGTGATTGCATTTATTTTAAAAGCTATGATTTTTAATTTAAAAAATGCATTTATTAATCATTTTAAAAACAATCAACATTTATCATAATTAACATTTTAAATAGTTTGCATATTAGAAATTGATATAATTTAAGTTAAATTGTTTCCATATTAAAATTTGATATCAAATAAAATGTATTGAATTACTATTATATGTGAACTTCTTAATGTTTAATCTGTTTAAAATTTTCATATATATTAAAGAATTAACTGTTTTAAAAATAATACCTTAGTGCAATAAAAATACAATAAATTATCATTCGTTTAAATTAAACCTAAAAATAATATTAATATTTAAGTTAAAGATAATTTATAATCAAAATTATACGATAAATTATCATTCATTATAAACAATTTATGTCATAAAATGGCAAATTGTTTTAGAAACAAAATTCAATGATCTATGAAAAAATATATTAAAAAGTTGATACTATAGTAATCTTTGAATTTAGATATTATTTAAAAGAATTGATATAAATATGATCAAAATCATTTTTGTATTTTTAAATAAATAATTTAAATAGATAATTTAAATAGGTGAGTTAGGGACTTAAAGATAAAATTACTTCTTTTTTTTACTCATATTAGTTTATAAAATTACTTCACAAAAAATAGAACTAAAAACTTTTACTTTTTGAATGACCTTAACATGAAAAAATATGACCGCACAATTATAATAAGAATAAATAGAATTTGAAAAATATTAATGTTCATAAGCAATGTGAAATTTATTTATGGACCAGCAGATACATTTTAATTTAATTTAATTATTTATTATATCTTTTCACAAAAATTTTAATACTTAACTTTGTAATTAAAATATTTTTATTGTAATTCCAACATATCAAAATACAACCCAACGTATGAAACATAATATTTTATAACGTTTAAAAAGATCTACATGAAAATAAATATTTTTTATCCATAAGTCATTGCTTAATGAAAAATATTTAAAATTTAAACATTTTGATATTGAACATATAGTATGCTTAAATTTTGAAATAACAATTACAAAATGTATCAACTTTTTAGGCTTCAAATATGGTTTTGACTTCACCACCTTTCAATCTATTTTAGATCGTTCTATTTTTCAAAAATCTAGAATTGGTTTGTTTTCTAATCTTAAATTAATTATAATAATTATATTATTTTTTTTTAAATCTTACACTAACAATATGTAATTTATGGAGTCGGTGTATATTTAAATCTTACCATGTAAACATAAAAAATCAATCTAACTTCAAATCTAAAATCTTACAATATATTATTTTCATCAGCTGTATAGTATATGAGTTTTAACCTAGTCTAGAAAATATAATAATAACTATGGTGGAACTTTTAAAATTTATTTCACTTAAGGAAACAATGACCGACAACCTTAGTTTCCTTTTTCATAATTTAGTATTCATAATTATTTTTACATCCTTCTACTCTAATAAAAGGGTAACTATGAAGGACACGTGACAACACCATATTCATTTTCACAAAAATTTTCCTGTTTCTCTCTCATATTAAATAATTATCTTAATTACAAATAATATTATTTAAGTCTTCTTAGATTAAAAATGATCATCTAATAAATTAAGAAATATATGTTTTTATTAATGTTATTTTTAAAGAAATAAATTTTTATAAAATAATTTTTTTTAAAACATCAAACTTATTTAAAAATATGAAATATTTTAAATCTAGTGTTATTAAAAAGTGAATTTTTTATAAACCAAAAAATGAGAGTTATATTAAGGATATTTACAAAAATGACAGTTTTTTAAAACAAAATGTTTGATTTTAAAAATAAAAATAAAAAGTTTGTATCGTTGTTTTATTACTTATAGTTTTTACTCCTACATAATTTAAATCATATTTTATCTTAAAATATCATTTTATAATTAAATAAAATTTTATTATATTTAATATTTTTTTAATCAACACTTGTAATACACGAGTTTACTAAAGCTAGTGATTTGTATAAAATATAATGCTTTACTATATTTATTTTTTCGAAACTAAGTTTCGACTCTTGAGCCAAGCACCATAGTTTTAACGTCATATGACTTAATGGGGAGTCCCATAGCTAATTGAAGCAAAAAATAAATAGTTAAAATATGGACCTTCCTCTTTCATTAGTTAAGTTTTTTTATAATTAAAAGAAAGAACCATTGATCATTTAAAGGACATAATATCAAAACATTAATGATAAATGAATTTTAATATTCAAACTATTGACTGTTTATCGATATTAGTCTCAACTAATGATCTGACAATTATTAATCACAACTTTGATTTTATTACTAATAACAGTCTCAATCTAAGTGTTTGTTAACTTCGTTAGTTTTTTGTGATATATCATGTGATGTGACGTATAACATTATAATAATTAAATATATAAATATAATACTCAATTTTTTTAATAAAAGATCATTTTTTGAAGTTATTCAACATGACGTTTTTGTCGCCGGTTAAGTAGCTTGGAGACAAAGAGACGCAAAAATTGAGTGATATGTTTATACTTTTTATTTTATTTATGTAATACGTAATGTCACATGCCACATCACGAGCAACGTCAAGTGTCACATCATAAAAAACTAAAGGAGTTAACGAACAATTAGACTGAGACTATTATTGATAACAAAATCGAAAGTTAGGATTAATATTGATCAAATTATTAGTTAAAATTAATATTAACTAATAGTTAATAGTTAAGATTATTGGTAACTTCTCGTATTCATATCCTCATTTCATAAATTTTTTCTAGCACAAGAAAAGGTTATGTGCATTTGAAGATCGTGTTCCAAAGGAATGTGCTATGTTGCTCCTAGGCTTTAAAATGCTTGAAGCAAGCTAGGCATGAAGTCTTTGAGACCATCAAAGCATTATGGACTCATGGTTGCAAAATGCTAAAAAATCATTTGCTAGCTCATCTGACTTGAAGATGAAGAGCTAATACAGATGAAACTCTTGAGAATGTTATCATCATATATTTAATATAAGATTATTGGAAAAGTGTATTATTTTTGTTTCTCAATAAATTATCATATACTACAATTTATTAAATTAAACTATCTTAGTTATAGTTTCTTTTATTAAATATTATTTGGATTAGTAATTAATAATTTACGTATCCACTATTTAGGTATTCGATCACTGTTTTGGTGTTAACAAATCTTTTATGGAGTTGGTATCGTCGATTATTGGTGCAATCATTTAGGTTGGTATACAAAGTCAAATGATTTTATATTGGAAATACTATTAAATTGAGTTATCACTTTTTTTGACAATGCCCTATTTTAATGAGAATCTGTAATGGGGGTCGGAAAGTAAAACCACCACGACACCACCATAATTACTATGTAACGTATCTTTCGATCAAGAATCGCTCATCAAATATTTCGGTTGATTGGCAACAGTGGAACTCATTTCAATGGTTATGTAAATTCTTATTCTTTTTATTGGTGTATGTATTCCTTGCTAGCTTCTTGCTAGTTCTTTTTGAATCAAATTGTTGTTAAAAAAATTACCATAGGACATGTGATTTACCTCTTTCATATTGATGTGAGACTGATCGGTGAGGAACACCTAGTGGTAGCGTACACTGTTTTAAACCGATTCTAACCAATTTTGAATCCGAATAGTATCCAAAATATTTTACTATTACTACTATTGTTTAAACGTAATTGTTTTATAAACATATGTAGTTTTTTATTGTAAATTTGTGATTTTAAATAATCAAAAAAGTAAAATAAAATAGAAGTCGGGTTAAACATGTTTTGTTCATATTAACCCCAGATAAATATGCTACGTCTGATTTCACATGTCTAATAGGATTTTTTTATTTGTTTCATTAAAACTTTTCTGGTTTGGCTCTAGAGTCTTAAAGACTAGCTTCTATTTCTATAATGCTATTAAAGAGTTGTTGTTATAGGTTAGGCTTGACGATTTAAACCAATCAAGTAATTATGCTATGTTATATTCTTTTCTAGTTAGGTTTGTTTGACTATTCTAGTGTCAATTTCGTGATGAGTTGTCTAGTCACACAATTCAACGTTATAATTCCATGTTTTATATTTCTAATTTACTCTAATTTTATAAATGAAAAAGCTATTATTTGGTATCATATCAATATTTAATAAAATAGTTACTTAGATGCTATAGTTTTATAAATAAAATTCAAAGAAGCTCTACACAAAATTTCTCCACGTTATTCTAGCCTTCTTAATAATTGTTTACCTTATTATTCAAGTTGAATAGGACTTTTTAAATAGCAGTTATTAGATAATTTAGCAAAATTAATGGGGTAATTTGTATACAAAGTTACTTGTCCCACTTATAATTAAAGAGATCATATAACTGTCAAAAAAAAGTCACATTAAGCATCTATTACACCTTTATCAAAAAGAATTAAATTATACATCTATTATATAATAGATTTCTCTTTTATATATTATTTATGAGTTAGAACAATTGATTGATGAGTTTTGTTTTCTTAAACATATTTATCAAGACTAGTATCTCTCTCGATCTCAAACACTTCATCCCTTTCTGACTTCGATAATCATTATGTGGCTCGTTTCATGAACTATCCACCATTAAATCTCTCACCATTGCTAGCTAGGAACCACCATTTCCACACAAACTAAGAAGTTTATGTTGGAAGCATGTTGTCACCCAACACAAAACTATTGCCACCTACCCCTCTCCATCTCACAATCGCTCTCCTATTTATCTCGGGTCCTTTGATTTTTTGGTTGTGTCTAGGGATAGAAAAGGATTTCGAACCTGACTAGCAAACCCGAAATATTCAGAATATGGACCAAGTATACGAGTAGTTTTACACCCTTGGTGGCTAGATGTACTTAAAACACTAACCTTTGTGTTGTAGGGATGAGAGTCCATCTTTTCCATCCTTAGATTCTTAAAGCTCTCTCTCTTTTACATTTAGGCGTCATAGGTTCCAATTTTCTTTCCTACCCTTCCATAAGGTGGAGAGCCCTTTCTCATTGCTTAACCATTTATTAATTTAATTCAATATAAACTAATAACAACTATAGAATTTATTTATAATAAATAAAAATATTGTTTAAATTTAAAGTAACATGTCATTAAAAAAGTGTAATATAAATTTTAAAGAAATACAACTAGGTTTAAATATGTTTGTCGACTACAAAAATCTGTCCTAGTTGATTTCATTGTCCTATGAAATGTCGATTCAAGCATTTGTCAATGTCATTCGAATACAACCCGGTATTCATTAAATTTTATGTTGAAATATTGATTAAAAACATAAAATAAAACCATGATTTTAGTTTTATTCTTTAAAAGTTAACAAACACAAGTTATTAAAAAATCAAATTAAATGTTAATGGACTAATTAATAAATCAAAATAATAAACTTTTAAGAATAAGCACACTATACAAGTAATCAAAGCTTATTGCAACAATATTAAACTGATGGAAATAATAATAATTAGCATATAACTAATAATAATATTATTAAACTTGAGAATGTGATGCGGGTCAAGCGGCTTATACAACCTAAACTCACCTTTTTCTATGATACCAATTAGATGGGGCCGGTGTTCCTGTTAGTACTGACGGGTGCCGACCCCTAACCTGCTCCCACTCCCTCCTCCCTAAAAGCATATGATAACTTGGCACTTGATTGACAGAATTCTCTCTCATTGCACAAACCCTAGTTGCCCTTTCTCTGATGAGCCACATTGTTTTGTATCAACTAGGCCAAGAGTCATAAGGTGTGAGTTCTAAAACATCCAATGGTTTTGGGGTTACTTGTTTACTCTCAATTAGACCCTGGGGGAAGATATATGATTTGATCATTGATTTGTTACGTATCTTGTCTTCCGCTGCTCAAAATAAATCAAAACAAACACATAAACCCAAACAAGATACTAGTTTATCTAAATTATACCCATAAACATTTTTGTTTATTTTTTAGAATTAATTACATAGATGTCATTGTGATTTGATAAAAATAATAGGTTTAGATACTAAACAAAAAAAATATCATGTTTGGGATTTATATACTTCGTTTTACAACAAGTTTGAGTACTAATGTTAACTTTCTTTACTTATTAAAAAAATATCAAAATACTCTATAACGAAAACCGATGAAAACTATGCATGAGTAGCATTTTGGCCGCTCACGCTCCAACTGTGCATGAGTAATTTTCGGGTTGCTCAGGCTTTGGGTTCTACATGCCCATACTAAAATTTAATCATCCCAATACCAACTTTTTTAATTTTTTTTATTAAGCACTTTTAGGCATGTAATTGAACATGTTACTCATTTTTTAATCTTAAATCTATGTTTCTGAATTATTAATAAGGGTCTGATGTTAGATATAATAGTGTAATTAGATTACATAGATGATTATTGTAATCATAATACTAATCAAGTTAATTTGTAGGTTTAAAGTGTACGTTAGTTTGAGTATATTATGATTTCTAGCATCAGAACCTTATTAGTTATTAAGGGCTAAGCCCTTAAATAACAAGGATTCCAAGAGGGCAACACCCCCATTGGCGGTGATCAGGGACAACTCCCCTGGGAACAGTGCTCAAGAGACAGAGCCTTTAGCTAGGTCGAGTATTGATTAAAGTTCCTTCAATTAAAAATAATTAGAAATCTTATTTTTTAAAGTTACATATGTGAAATTCAGAACAAAATTTGGCTTCAGTTGAATATTTTTTAAATTTGAAAGGACATTGGCAATAAGATAGTTTTTTAGGATTTCAGACCCTATCACTGTAACACATTTTCACAGTTTCTTCTTAGTCTTGGTCACATTATTCTAGTTTAAAATTCACTCAAAATCCATGTAAAGAACATCTGAAGATTAAAGGCTGATGCAACCAAAGGATACTAGAACAACCAAGTCTTCCAGCATGCACTAAGGAACAAGGATAAACTAGCTTTAGAAGTCTTACACTCACAAATAAGTCTAAGTGTAAGATCTTCCAAAGCCAACAGTTCAGAAGAAGTTGCTTCGGAAGTTTCACACTTATCAGAAAATATTACAAGTGTGAAATCTTCCGAAGCCAAAGACCCTTTCTTCCGAAGTCAAAGATGAAGTCTTCCGGAGCTTCACAAGACAAAGTCTTTCGAAGCCATTTTGATGAGAAGACTGATTTCTTCCGAAGACAGAGAAAATATGCTTTCTCTGAGTTACTTTTTGATAAAGCTGTTGTACCTTCCGCTGCTGCTCTGAAGACTCACCTGCTTTTCATTAGTTGATGAAACTTCCATACTTTATCAAACTGTAGAAAAAGGTCTTTGCCTGTAACTTCCCATAATTGTTCCTGTAGACTTGTCTTATTAGATAAAGTCGGTGAGCTATGGCATGTCATAGTCACTAGAAAAAAGGCAATCTGCCTTTTGACTGTAGATTGATCTTGTTGTCTAGATTATTCAAATCCTAACTGTTTTTTTGTATATTGATGGTTGTAGGTTATAGTATATAAGAGTCTCAAGTTCTTGTAACTAAGATATACTTGAACACACTTGTAATAGAACTAGACAATCAATATACAACTTCCTTGAAAACTTTATCTTGTGTTCTTGTGATTTTGTTCTTGTTTCACTTACATTACTTGTGTTGGCTTAGTATCTTCTAAATAGTTACCAGTTCCCTATTTTAATTGTTAAGTGATCTAAAGTTCTCTCCTCCTGTGAAGCTAATTACAAACTTAAGCACCCTTACCCGATCCTGCAGTTGGTATCAGAGCTTTACAGGCTCTTGATTGTAAGATCTCACCATCTTTAATCCTCTTAGCTTCACACATCACTTAACTCTTCAAATGGCAGCTATCTCTAAGGCTGATATGGAAACTGGAACTATGACAAAGTCTCCACTGATCACTCCTGAGGATTTTGACACTTGGTGCCAAAGAATGGAAGGCTTCATCAAGTCTCAGATTTCAGGATGTTGAAGTCTGTTGTCAATGGACCTCATGTACCATCCACCACTTCAGCTGCTGGTGGTGGTAGTATGATACTCAAAGAAATGGCTGACTTCTCTGAAGAAGACTGGAAGAGGATTGACATTGATCAAAAAGCCATGATAGCCTTTCAGACTGCTCTTCCAAATTCCATCTACAGAGGTTTCAAGAAGTATAAGATCGCTAAACAACTGTGGGATGCACTGAAACTGATGTATGAGGGGTCTAATGAAGCCAAGGAAAACAAGAAGGACCTCTTGAAGCAGCAGTTTGAAAATTTCACCTTCAAGACAAATGAAACCATGACTCAACAGTATTTCAGGTATGTTGAGATTATGGATACTCTAGTTGATGTTGGAGTAACTATTGAGAATAGGGATATTGTTAGGAAGTTCATGTCCTCTCTTCCCAGACAATGGACACATTATTGTGTGGTCATTAAGAGGACTGAAAACCTCAAGACCCTAACTCTCACTTAGTTATATGGAATACTCAGTGGATACCAGATGGAGATGAACATGCAAAACCCATTTGGTAACTCCAACACTCACCAGAGTTCTGCCCTTCATGTGGGTGAAAGGGATAGCAGAGAACCACAACACCATCTTATCTGCTACCCTGAAACTTCACAAAAGGGTCCTTTCATCACCTTCCCAGAGACACCCAGAGAGTGCTACATCCAAGGAAGTCCATTCCAAGAGACAAGCACCTCTCAAGCCTTTGTCTCTACTGATGAAAGTTCAGGCAACTTTCTTTTCACTTTGAAGACCTGGATTGTATCCATCCAGATGATCTGGAATACATGGAGATAGTCCAGAAGATGGCTCTTCTCACTCACAGAGCCCAGAAGTTCTACAAGAGGACAGGGAGAAGGTTTCCCAGCAATGTTGCCAGTGGTAAGTTTGGACTGGACAAGAGAAAAGTGAAGTGTTACAACTGTAATCAGATGGGTCACTTTGCTAGAGAATGCAAGGAACCTAAGTCAAATAGTGGCCAAGCATCATCCAGGCCAAACTACACTGATGGAGGGCATCAGAATGAGAAGCCAAGACAGCAAGCTGCTGTTGCCGTTGAAGAAGGAGGCTTTGACTGGAGCTTTCAAGCTGAAGATGCTTCATCAAATCAAGCACTCATGACTGACCATGATGAGGCTAAGGTACTAGAACATCTTTGCTCTCCTGAATGTATTACTAAAGTGAATAGATACAGGTCCTACAACTTGGAAATGAGATCTGATATTGAGTCCTTGAATATCCTAAAAGCTTATTTTAAAATAGCTGAAAATGACTATAAACTTAAGATAGAAGATTTAGAGAAAACAATTTCAACTCTTAAACATGAGCAAACAAATTACAGGACTCAAATTAAAGATCTCATTACCAAGTTAGCTGAATGCCAGGCTGAGCTTGTGATCAGCAAAGCCCGAGCTGAAAAATGTGTTCTTGAAGAAGAGACCTTCAAGAACATCGTATCCTCATCTCTGCATGCAAAAGTTTGTTATCAGAATAAGCAGGGACTGGGATCTACTGAGATAGCTCCTCCACACACTCTATTATCTATAAGAGCTCCAAGGTGTGGAACTGGTGAAGATGAGCTTCCCCTTATAGACCCTAGTGTTGAAGAGGATGAAGAGGAGATGGTGAGGGATGACTCTAAAATGAGTGAAGAGAGTCAATCCAAAAAGGGTCACCATGCTCCTGAGAAGAGTAAGAAGGCTGGTATGACAAATACAAAGAGGAAGAACTTGATCAGAAGAGCAAAGAGAAAATCAAAGAAGGCTCAAGAGATCAAGACCACTTTTGACTCCAAGCAGAAACAAGTGTTCATCTCTGCAGGGTTTGAAGTGGCAAAGGCTGAGGAATCAACTACAAACTCTAGTACCAGGAGTTTTAGTATAGTTCTAACTCATTCCAGTAAAGAGAAGGTTGAATTGCTATGTGCCACTGCTACACAGTCTGAACCATCCTCCTCCAAAAGCAAGTCTCTCCCTAAGAAGCTTACTGCATCATCTGTGAAGAAAAAGATGGAGAAAGAAAATTTTAAGCTCAGTCTTGCTCTCAGAAGAAGACTCCCAGAAGGAAGCAAATGGACTGCATCATGTGTGGTAGTACTTCTCATGGACTAAGGATTACATCTACAATCCCAAAAGCACTATCCATATGATCAAAGAGAAAGCTTCTGGGAAGAAGAAGGAAAAGCTAGCTTCGGAAGGAAAATCTGTTTCCTTCGAAAGCTCCAAAGTGAAAAGGAAAACAGGTGGTAAATTGCCTTCGGAAGGAAAAATGGTCTCGGAAGAAAGGAATACTTCCGAAGCACCAAAGCCAGCTGCAGTGAAAGCTAGATCTTCCGAAGGCCCAGTCTCCAAATCTTCGAAGTTGTTAAAAATTTCGAAGCTTTGAAGGTCAAGCCCAATCTTCCGAAGGTGGTGTGGAAGATGAAGGAAGACCATGTGACTGAAAGTTCATCATCAGCAACAGCAAATGATCCTCAAAGCCTGAACATAGGACCACTTACTATTTCATTGTCTTCTATTCACTTTGATAAGCCCAAGACCAATAAGGTTTGGGTTAAATGTAACTAAATCATCTCTTTTTGTGCAGGGGTAGCTGAAAATCAACAGGAATGTATGGATCATTGATAGCGGCTGCTCAAGACACATGACAGGCAATGGCTCCTTACTTCAAAACTTTAAGAAGTTTGATGGAGGGTCAGTTGCTTTTGGAGATGCAGGAGGTTACATCACTGGCAGGGGCATGGTCATAAATGTTAAGCTCAGCATTGAGAAGGTAAACTTTGTCAAGGAGCTTGGATACAATCTTTTGAGTGTGTCCTAATTTTGTGACCAAAAACATCACATGCTCTTCACTGAGCATGAGTGCATTATTCTCAAGCCTGGGGTGGTTATTCCTCAGGAGTACATCCTGCTCAGAGCCCCCAGGAAGGGAAACATGTACAAGATGGATCTGCAAGAAACAACTCCCTTCGGAGAAGTGTCTTGTTTTCTATCTAAAGCAAATAGTGATGAGTCTTTCCTCTGGCATAAAAGAATATGCCATGTAAACTTCAAAAACATGAATAAATTGATTAAGAATGATTTGGTAACTGAAATGCCAAAGAAAGAGTTTACAAGTGATGACCATTGTGTTGCATGCCTGAAAGGGAAGCAGCACAAAGTGTCTCACAAGCCAAAGGAAACCAACTCCATCACTACTCCCCTACACTTGTTACATATGGATCTGTTTGGCCCCACCAGTGTAATGAGTCTAGGAAGGACCTCTTATTGTTTAGTGATCACAGATGACTTCACAAGATTCACTTAGGTCTTCTTCCTTAGAACTAAGGATAAGACTCCTGAGATCTTGAAGAACTTCATTCTAAAAATTAAGAATCAATGTGATCACAAGGTCAAAACCATAAGATGTGATCAGGGAATAGAATTTAAAAACCAAATCCTTGATACATTTAGTGATGAAAAGGGTAATTCAAGACAATATAGTGCTCCCAGGACACCTCAGCAAAATGGTGTTGGTGAAAGGAGAAACATGACACTTATTGAGGATGCTAGAACCATGTTGTCTGACTCTAAACTACCTATCACCTTCTGGGCAGAGGCTGTCAACACAGCCTGCTATGTGCAGAACAGAGCTTTAGTAGTTAAGACTCATGGTAAGACTCCTTATGAGCTGTGGCACAAAAGGAGACCATTCATTGGTTTCTTCAGGTCATTTGGATGTCCATGCACCATCTTGAATACCAAAGATCAAGTAGCCAAGTTTGCTGAGAAATCAGATGATGGACACTTTGTTGGATACTCCTCTCAAGCTAAGGCTTATAGAGTATACAACCTCAGAACTAGAATAATTAAGGAGTCAGCCAATGTGACCTTTAATGAAAACACTCCCAGTGTTAAAGGTTCTGGTCTGGATTGGCTGTTTGATCTTGATTTAGTTACCAACTGTTTTAACAAGTCTTGTGAGAATGTATCAGGATCTACAGATAATATATCAACAGGTGATCCTGACCCAAGTTTGAGCTGAGAAGACCAAACAAGAATACTACTTCAGCTCTAATGGTAACTAACCCTACAAGTGAAGCTCCTATCAGCACAAGCATGACAAATACTGCTGATTCATCTAAGATACCTTCAAATTCCAGCTCAGAGGCTCTAAATCCAGGTGAAGGAACTTCAAATGCAGAAGGAGATGGAGGTGGTAACAGTGATCAGGAATTTCTTGATGCTGATAACCACTTCATAGAAGACAACATTAATGATGTAACACACTCATTGGATCAAGCTTCTCTTGATAAGTGTGTTGATATGGTGGGTAGCACTTCTTTGCCAGATCTAAATTTCTCTAACTTAGATCTCTCAAATCAACTTGCTGTGATCCCTCAACTTAGGATCCACAAGTCACACCCCATCATAAACATCATTGGAAATGTTGACACAGGGTGAGAACAAGAGGACAAACACATGAGAGCAATGTTTGTCTGCATTCTTGTTTCTTATCCCAGATTGAGTCGAAAAAAGTTGATGAGGCTTTGAAGGATGGAAGCTGGATTGAGGCAATGCAAGAAGAGTTGTTTCAAATTAGAAGACAGAAGGTGTGGAACTTATGTCCTCTTCCTCAAGGGAAAAGTGTCAAAGGAACCAAATGGGTATTCAGGAACAAGACTGATGATAAAGGGATTGTCATCAAGAACAAGGCTAGACTGGTTGTCCAGGGGTACACTCAAGAAGAAGGAATTGACTACACTGATGTCTTTGCTCCTGTAGCAAGACTTGAATCTGTAAGAATATTCCTGGCTTATGCTGCATCCAAGGATTTCAAAGTCTACCAGCTTGATGTAAAGTGTGCCTTTCTCTATGGGGTGATAGATGAAGAAGTTTATGTCAAACAGCCACCTGGCTTTGCAGATCCAGATCATCCTGATTATGTCTGCAAGCTTGATAAAGCTCTATATGGACTGCATCAGGCTCCAAGAAAGTGGTATGAGACACTATCAAAGTATCTTTGTCAACATGGATACAAAAGAGGTACTATTGATGGGACTCTTTCATCAAAGAAACAGGAATGACATAATGCTAGTTCAGATATATGTAGATGACATCATCTTTGGTTCAACTAATCCAAAGCTCTATAAAGACTTTGAGAAGCTGATGAATGATAGATTTGAAATGAGTGCCATGGGGGAACTCAACTTCTTTCTAGGAATTAAGTGAAGCAGGTTGAAAATGGCATCTTATTAGTCAGTCAAAGTATGTACAAGACATACTTACAAGATTCAAGATGACTGATTGTAAGGTTGCAAAGACACCCATAGCCAGAAACCACTCCCTTGGTCCTGATCTTGAGGGGGAGTGTGTTGATGAACATCTCTACAGGGCTATGATTGGGTCTCTTATGTACCTCACTGCTAGCAGGCCTGATATTATGTTTGCCACATGCATATGTGCAAGATATCAAGCCAACCCCAAGATGTCACACCTAGTTACTGTGAAAAGAATTTCAGATACCTCAAAGGTGCTCCTAAACTAGGCCTTTGGTATCCAAAGAATTCAGACTTTAATCTGTATGCTTATACAGATAGTGACTATGGTGGCTGCAACGTGACTGCAAAGTCTACATCTGGGGGATGTCAATTCCTTGGTGGAAGGATAATCTCTTGGCAATGCAAGAAGCAATCCTGTGTGTCTGCATCAACTGTTGAAGCTGAATACATTGCTGCTGCAAGCTGTTTTGCTCAAGTGCTTTGGATTCAGAATCAGATGCTGGACTATGGATTCAATTTCAAGGAGACTCCTATCCACATAGACAACAACAGTGCTATCTCTAATACAGAGAATCCTGTGCAGCACTCTAGGACCAAACACATCAACATCAGGTATCATTTGATTAGAGATAATTTTAAGAAAGAATTAATCAAACTAATCAAGGTTAATACAAATGAACAATATGCTGATCTGTTCACTAAAGCTTTTGATGAACAGAGGTTTAAATATCTTATATCAGCTATTGGGATGATTAACTTTGAAAAGATTTTTCTTTAAACACTTAATCAACATTATTTCTAAAAATTGTGTGTCCTAAGTTGTCTATATTATCACCTTCATAAGCCTAGTTCTCTTTGGAAGTAAATCAATTTTTTTTATATTTCTTATATTTGTAAAAGTTTATTATTTTGTCTTGGAAGAACTCAAATTACCTTCGGAAGAAATTTATGTCTTTAAATCATTTAACTACTCATAAGAGATTACCTTCGGAAGAAATTCTTAGAATATCTTTCGAAGCTTAAATGTGCTTATAAGTACTTAAATTCATTCAAAGAACACATATCCTCCGAAAGCAATTTCGTCTCGGAAGATTTATTATCTACGGATAATAATTTTCTGACTTAGTTCTTCCGAAGCAAAATTTATGTCGGAAGAAATTTCTTTAAGTATATTCCTCCGAAGCCAAATTTTCACAACTCTTTAAAATATCTTCCGAAGCAAAGTTGCCTTCGTAAGCTTTTCTTAAAAAACTTCCGAAGCAAAAATACCTTCGGAAGATTTTCAACTTCCAAGAAAACTAACTTTTTGGGCGCTTTTTCAGAAGTGGGACCCACTTGCGGATTTCAAAGTTTATCCTTTTGTTCTAACTTTGTCTCAAATCCACTGCATATATCTTCTCAACGGTTCCATTTCTTCTCTCTACTCTCACAATCTTTAACCTAATTTCAACTCAAACTCACTTTCTTCTTCCTTTCTTCACTGATAAGCTTCACCAAATGGCCAACATCGATTGCAGAAATGACCCTGATTTCACCATGCACGTACACAGGCAACACAATCAAGTTGCCCTGTTGAACTCTGAGAAGGATCCAAGCTTCTCAGATGTTTGTAGGTACCTTTCTTCTTCTCACTACTTCACCTCCCTTACAATCGATCCTCCTCTCTATGAGGATTAGTTGCTTGAATTCTGGCGGACCTGTCAAGAGGTCACCATGGATGGGGAGAAGGCACTGTCTACGGTGTAGGGGAGGACAGTTTTCATCACTCCGGCCATCATAAACACCCATTTGCAGCTGGATGATGAAGCAGGTGAACTGTCCTTTCAAAAATCTGCTGTCAACCATTCCTTCCAGCAGATGGGCTATGAAGGTAACTTCTCAGTCAAAACCTTCAGGAAGGGGAAGGTCTCATCCCAATGGAAGTACCTCCTCCATGTCATCATACACAGCTTATCTAACAAACATGGAGGATGGGATCAAGTTCCAGAAGACCTCTCCTTCATAGTCCATGGGATGGTACAAGGGGTCAAGTTCAGGTACTCTCAGTTTGTTTACACAAATTTACTTGCTAACTTGGACTCCTTAGAATATTACATGTTCCCCAGGTATGTTCAACACATTCTCAACTGTTAATTGGGACCACAGTTGAGGGGAACAGGAAATATTCTTAAATTGGGACAAATGAGGCCTGGTATTTTCAAAATCTTGAAGAAGCCAACTGTTGGCTTCTCAGGGGTAGAAACAACCCTTGTCCCACAAATGTTTGAGCTCATTGCTCAGGGTGACAATCTAGCAGCATCAGCTAGTGTTGATCCCACACCCTCCACTTCTCAACCACCTCAAACACAGCCTAACATCACCATCACCTATAAAAGAAAATCCAAACGAACCCCTGTACTTGCTACTGAGCATGTGTAGGCTCCCATATCACAACCCATACAGGAGGAAGTGGAATCTCAAGCTCCCACTTCCCCTGAGGAGCAGACCATTCCCATCTTTCCAATAATCAGTTCTGAGGTTCCTCATGCTCAGGCTGATGAGCTCATTACCCAAACAGCTTTTAGCCTTCACTCTGAGTCTCTAAACTCAAGTGATCAACCTTTAGGGGACAACTACCATCCCCAACCTCTAGATCTCAACCAACCAATACCCAGCTTAGACTTTTATGATGATGAGGACTTGGATGTCAGTGAATACCATGAGTCTCTCTTCTCCACCCCTGCTCAAAGAGAGATGAGTATTTCTGACTCACCCAGGTCTAGCCCACATCATCTACCCTCCACTGAGGTGGATGTTCCTGAACTTGTTCAGGAGATCCATATGGAAGAGGCTCTCACTTTTGCAAGTGATAACATCAATAGGACCTCAACCATGGCAACCCAGCCTCTTGACACTTCTCTGGAAGCTGTCATTAGGTAGGGGAAATCCAACAGCCAAGAACACCATGCTGGTGATGAGGAAGAAGACTTAGGTTCAGTTCTCTTATCCCCCAGTGATTCTTCAACTGAAGATGAGGGAAGTCTGAAACAAAAGGTGCACAAACTAACAAAAACATGCACGTACTTAGTTTCAAAGATAGCTCACCTGGAATCTCAGGTGACTATCTTACAAAAGAAGGTCAATGACCAGCAACTTGAGATCACCGATCTTAAGGGCCAGTTAGCTGAGAGACCAAGGGGGACAACTCAACCAGGTCCACAAGAACCTATGGATGTCTTGCACCAATTCCCCAGCTCACCTAGTCAAGAGGGTGATGCTACCAAAAAGGGGGAGAAAGTCTTGACAGTCACAGAACCTGGGAGTTCTTCCCAGAGTATGGACATTGAGGATTCACCACCCTCTCTTGAACTTGTCCATACTCAGCAACCTCCTCATGATAGTAAACTAGACTTGCTCATCAAACAACTGTTTGAGGAGGAATACCAAGAGCAATGTCTACCCCTTCTGAGAACCCAATCAGGGGTTGGGGGTATGACAGTAATAGGAGAGCTCTTGTGATCTCTAGAGCTCAGGGTCAACTAGAAGTTTTCAACATTTCAAGACTGAGCTACTATAAGAGTATAAATTTGGTGGATCTGCCACTTGTCAACCCAAGCAACAACAAACAAGTTGCAAGATTGGCAGAAAGGATCCAAGACAGGGTGCTAGAGGAATTCAATTGAGATCAAAACTATATAGACAGAGGCTAGCAGGTGAGATCTTTGGTCAACTGGATGTTGAGGTGGACCTGGAGATTAGCTTTAAAGGGAAAGCCTTGACTGAAGGCCCAGAGGTTGAACCTGTGAACCTTGAGATAGGATCTCTCTCTACACCCATTACCCTTAGTGAAACACCAGCTGGTGATGGTGCTTCACAACCTCTCTCTGGCCAGAGCTTGATAGCTGAACCAAGCAATGAAGGCCAAAGCTCTCTCCAGCCTGAGTCACCAAGGCCTGTGGTTGACAAAGGCAAAAGGAAAATGACTCCTAAGGAGATTGAGGAGGAGAAGAGAGAGAGGAAGAAGAAGCTGAGGGGAGAGAGTTCAAGTGGTTCCCCAGGATTCATGGAAGCTGCAATCAGGGCTGCCCCTAGGCTAAACACTCAGGAAGATGAGTTAAAGGCAGCCAGGCTGAATTACCTGGGAACCAGAAACTACAATATTGATGAACTCATCTCTCTCCCCTTAGAGAAGCTGAATGAACTGACTGACATTGAATTGTCAAAAGAGAGGAAGGAAGCAGAGGATGCAGAATTGCTCCTCAAAATCAAAGAAGAAAGGAGACTTAAAAGACTCTATAAAGATGCTCCTGTCCTCTCTCCAGTTCAAGAAAGTCCTGAGCCAGAGACTATGGCCACTGAACAACCTCAGGTAGTTAATGAAGAAGAAAGACTAAAGATGATCAACTATCTGAGTGCCACAGATCTCTATCAGGCAGCTGCACTTCTTCCCTTATCATATGAGTACATAATGTTTGAATACAACGCAGCTGGAAGAACAAGCCAAAAAGGAAAGGCAAGCTGTAAGGAAAAGATTAAGGGAAGAAGCTACAAAGTCAAGGGCCATCATTCACAAAAGCCAAAAAAGTATGCTGACAAACAAAGGATGATGAGCTTTTGAAGCTGTTTGGGTTCTCCGAAAGGTCCTATGTCTCTATCCACAATGGATGAGCATATTAAGGTGATCAAGCAGAAGATAAAAAGAGGAGAGTTAGTAGACTTGCATTCTCCACCAAGTCCAGCTCAACCTAAAGTTAAGGTGAAGGTTGAACCTACTGAGACAACACAACCTGAACCTGGAGCTACATCTGAGCCAACTTCATCTTCTGACCCATAACAGGGTCCTCCTCTCTCTCTTTCTGAACCTGTGAGAGAGGAGAACCCAACTGAGAGGGACACAACAGAACCAACTGGTACTCAAGACCAGCCCTCTCAGTTGAAGAAATCTGGGAGGAGAAAAAGGATGGCCAGAAGAAGATCCACTTCAAAGAAGAAGAGATGAAAGGCATCCACCTCCCAACCTCAGGATGAGTCAGAGCATCCTGAGGGAGAGCATGAAGAGGTCTCTCAACAAACTCCAATCATAGTAGAGCCTCTTGCTACTGGAAGACAAATTCTATCATGGACTTTTGCTGAAGATCCAGACAGATGGTATGTCACAAGAGATCAGGGAGAACAACATGTCTACTTCATAAATGACATGCTTAAACTTCCTCTGCATGATCTCTTTGACATGAGAAGGTTCTATGTCAGTCTGAAGGATCCAGATCTTATGATGAACAAAGGAATCCTGAAGATCCTGATGTGGACTTTCAAAATCTGAAGAACTTCTCTGTTTTGGTAGCATCAGCCTAGGAGGAGTTTGTAAGGAACATCTGAAGATTAAAGGCTGATGCAACCAAAGGATACCAGAACAACCAAGTCTTCCAGCATGCACTAAGAAACAAGGATGAACTAACTTTGGAAGTCTTACACTCACAAATAAGTCTAAGTGTAAGATCTTCCGAAGCCAACAGTTCAGAAGAAGTTGCTTCTGAAGTTTCACACTTATCAAAAAATATTACAAGTGTGAAATCTTCCGAAGCCAAAGACCCTTTCTTCCGAAGCCAAAGATGAAGTCTTCCGAGCTTCACAAGACAAAGTCTTCCGAAGCCATTTTGATGAGAAGACTGATTTCTTCCGAAGACAGAGAAAATATGCTTTCTCTAAGTTACTTTTTGATAAAGCTGCTGTACCTTCCGCTGCTGCTCTGAAGACTCACCTGCTTTTCATTAGTTGGTGAAACTTCCATACTTTATCAAACTGTAAAAAAAGGTCTTTGCCTGTAACTTCCCATAATTGTTCCTGTAGACTTGTCTTATTAGATAAAGTTAGTGAGCTATGGCATGTCATAGTCACTAGTCAAAAGGCAATTTGCCTTTTGACTGTAGATTGATCTTGTTGTCTAGATTAGTCAAATCCCAACTGTCTTTTTGTATATTGACGGTTGTAGGTTGTAGTATATAGAGTCTCAAGTTCTTGTAACTAAGATATACTTGAACACACTTGTAATAGAACTAGAGAATCAATATACAACTTCCTTGAAAACTTTATCTTGTGTTCTTGTGATTTTGTTCTTGTTTCACTTACATTACTTGTGTTGGCTTAGTATCTACTAAATAGTTACCAGTTCTCTATTTGAAAAGTGATCTAAAGTTCTCTCCTCCTATGAAGCTAATTGTAAACTTAAGCACCCTTACCCGATCCTGCAATCCATATTTTATTTTTAAAAGTTGAGTTTTATCCGATTAAACATTTAAATTGAATCGTTAAATTGTTTCTATCAAAATACAATTCCTTTACACTTTATTTATTAACCTTTTCCTACAACCGAAACATATAGTTTATAAAATTCAAAATTTATGACTCCAAGTATACATAATAATAATAATAAGTATTTATGGGTTTTTATCCTTGAGTTTTATAGAAATTACCATTTGAGTCCAAAAGTTTAAATTTTATCATTTGCATCCAAATGTTTCTCAAAATTACTATTTGAATCCGTTTAACTACTTCGAATTAACACCGTTAACTTTTTCCGTTAAGTTTCCTATATGGGGTTTCAAAACAACTACAAATAAAAATCAACTTTACGTGAGTGGTTTTATAAGTTCAATCATGTTTGGTAATCACCTTTGGGATTAAAGTTCGCCTACTAGATAAAATTAAATATAATTATAACCACCTAAAACAATTCATTTATAACTTTATAAAATATACACCACAAAAAATATATATATAAATCAGTCCACATGAAAAGTTTTATTTTGTAATCGTTTATTATATATATATATATATATATATATATATATATATATATATATATATATATATATATATATATATTGTGATGTATATTTTATAAAGTTAGAAATATATTACTTTTAAGTGGTTATTATTATATTATATTTTGTCTAATAGATGGTTTCAAATCGTAACGGTGATTACCAAACAATATTGAACGCATAAAACCCCTCATGTAGACTTGATTTTTTATTTTATAATTGTTTTAACAAAAATACCCTTAATATAATAAACTTAACGGAAAAAAATTAACGGTGTTAGTTGTAAGTAGTTAAATGGATTCAAATGGTAATTTTAATGAAACATGTGGATGCAAATGATAAAATTTAAATTTTTGAACTCAAATTACAATTTATATAAAAAAACTCACGGTAAACCGCATTTAACTTTGTACGAGGACAAAGAGGACGGGTATAAATGGTCTAGTCAACGGGGTTTGGAAGTGGAACACACGTCAAGCTAACGCTTTCATACTTTCAAGCATATTCAGATCCGCATTTGCTGGAGATGTCACGTGACTTTTATTTCTCGGACACGTGCTGTGTCTCTAATTAACTTCTAAACCAACACCCATTTAATCACCTTTGAGTCCATATATGGAAAAGTGACTTATATAGCTTCCAACAAAAACATGTTTTTCTAAAGAGTGTAAATTGCGTCTATGTTGTCGGGTTAAATTGATGAATTTGCATACGACTATGTATTGATTTGTGTTAAAGATATCAATTTTTATTCAGTCACATTTGAAATGATCTTATAAGGATGCAGCGTCTTGTAGTTTATATTTGCTAAGCATGTAGCTTTTTGTGTCTTGATCATCGATCAAATGGGATCTTGAAACTGTTGTTTCGGAAGTTTTATGAGATGTAATGTTACGAGTATCGTGTAATAGCTAGGTTTTAACTGAATGGTTTTGAAAAAGAGTGTTAGAAATCAAGATAATAATTATAATCGATGAAAGTAGTTCAAACTTGTAAACCCGTCTAGAAGGAGATAAATAATTCTTTATTTTTTAAATACTTTACTTAGTATTAATAAATTACAAATATGTGAGATTATATGTAGACAAAAGTGTTAAAGTAAAATATAATACATATAATGATCCAGATATATGTTAACGAATCAGCCTTTAGTTCACTTGGGTCTTCACCCGTGACATTTGAATCACATTCTCCATGCATTTAAAAGGGTAGATTTCACCGATATTTCTTTTTTTTTTTTAACTGCAAAATATAGTAAAGATACGACACCACAGACTTGGAAAAACTGGGCGCGGCAAAACCTAAAAAAAGTTATATAAATAGAAGCTGGTTTTTCAACCACTTGGTGCAACTCATTTTAAACTTACAATTTCTACTTGTAATCCAAAATAAATAAAAAAAAATAACAGCATTCCAATCAAAGATAAAAGAACGCTTTAGATCATTTTTTTGAAACTGATCTTGTTCCTCCGCTTTCAAATAAACCACCAAGTTGAGAAGATGATTTCTTTAACTGTATCTTTCTTGGGCTTAGACAACTTCGAATTATTGAGGCACAAACATAAGGCCTAAGGGGATTTAGAGTTAGGCCACGACAAGCCCAACCAAATAATAGCACTTGTCAAAATAGAGGTGCACAAAGGAACCGGTTCCCCGACCCGAAACGGTAACCCGAACCGGTTTCAACCTGGTGGTAGGCCAAACCGATTCCAACCCGGAAAAAACCGGCGGTTTGGGAACCGGTTTGTATATTTATAGCCCAAACCGGTTTGTAACCGGTTTTTACCCAACCCGGTTTACGAACCGGTTCAAAAAAACTGGTTTGGAACCGGTTTTTACCGTTAAAAAATCTTTTTCAAACGGTAATATAGCCGTTTAAAGTTTTTTACACCATTTTGCCCTTATATGATAGTATAAATAGGTAGTGGGTGTAATGGTTTAGTCACAACACTCAAAAGCTCAAAAACGCTCTCTCACTTGCTCTACTTTCCACTCTCCTTTACTCCCTTATATGATAGTATAAATGTATTGTAGTTGTTTCATTTAATCTACTTTTAAATAAATTGTATACTTTAAATATATTATTTATTAAAATAAAAAAAATACCGGTTTTGGAACGGTTTTTGGACCCGAACCGGTTAGGAACCGAGCCGGACCGGTTTCTATCGGTTGGGTTTTATTGGCACTAAACAGTTTGGGAACTGACCCGGTTTTTGGTCAAACTCGGTTCCAAAAACATTGACCTGAACCGGTTCAGGTTTAACCCGACCCAGTTCGGGAAAAAAAAACCCGGTTTGCCCACCTTTAGTCAAAAACATGGTTCGCAATCTCAACCTGCACATCACATAATTGATACATAATATAAGGAACATCTATCGACTATCCCCCTCTGGCATAGATTGCTCCTAATAGGTAACTGGTCCATTATCACCCACCAAGTAAGGATATTAAACTTTAACTATACTAAAATTACAAACATATAAGTTGAATGTCAGCTATAAACAATCGTAAGTTCTTTGTATATGCCTCTTAAGTATCTGAACTTTGAAATGCATCATGTTACTAAAAGCGAAGTAACCTATGTCCTAGTGATTAAGTGGTATGGTGTTTATCCTATTTATAAAAGTTATCTGTGTTTATACGTGTAAAGTAATGTGAAATTAGGTGTCGTAAAAAGGTTGTTCAAACTAAAACCAAAATAACAAGAAACAAACATAAAAACGTTTCAGGGCCTAAATTTTGTCTACTCTCAAAATATGGATCGAATCATTATCAATTGTTAAAATACCTTAGACCAGTTAGACAAATTAAAAAGATGTTCTAGTTAAACTAATCAATATCTTATAGTTTGGACGGTTTAAATCCAATTATATTTGATTTAATTCTTTAATATTTTATTTACAACTTTGAGCATTTAAATAAGTATTAAAGATAAATAAAAATCAAAAGAAATGTTGAATATTTTAAAAACGTACGTGTGAATGATTTAATATATCATTCTGTGAGTTTGTGAATTCTATACTTCATAAATAATAAACAAAAAGAAAATAGAAATATATAGTTTTGAAATAGGCTTCTTTTGGGCTACACCACAAACACTTAAGCTTGTACTAACTCAAGATTTACAACTAAGGAGCCCTATAAGGTGGTGGGCTTCTAGTCCTCTACTTGCACACCTTTTTATTTATAATCAACTATTAATCATTAATCTTTGAAAGGGTCACTATCTTAACATAATGATTTTAAATTATATACTTAATTATGCTCTTTAAAGTTAGACTTTTAACATTTATTACCAATAATTCAATAAATTCTTCTTTGAAAGGTTTTAAAATCAACCCACCCACCCCACCACAACCTTTCACCTTGAGTATTCTAGAATTTCTAGGGTGGGCAAACTTCATGTTAATGGACCAAATTGATGTACCGAATTATGATCGAGTGACCATGTTTATCTCAATCCGGTTATTGGTTTTCGTTCTGTTTCTTTTTCAAATGGGCCAAAGCTGAATTGATCAAATCCTACATGTTATAAAGTATAAATAACATTAACCGTAAGTTTATATGTATGGAGTTTCGAAGATAGTCTTTTAAATCTTGTAAAATTAGTTACAAATAAAAGACATTTCGTGTATAGGGTTAGAATTAAGTTTGTTTTTAAAAAAATCATTTTTGCTGAGCTCTACAGAAATGATGTCATCTTGTTCATAGTTTAACAAAGCATTAGACTCTTATCCTTTAAAAATCATATTGGTAGTTACAGGGTTAAGGTGGGCGGGGATCACACGCCGTAAGCCCACGGCACCGCCGCCGCCCCCCTCTACGCCGAATTTTACCCTTCTCACAGCATATACTTGTCGTGACCCACTCCACATGTTACCATTGCAACTCCAATTTTGAGGGTGTGGCAAGAGTGACCTCTCTAAATTTGAGGGGTGGTGTAGTATGATGTAATATAACACGACAAAATATTATTAGTGGGTATATGGGTGTAGTGTGGTGTGTATGATGAGAGTGCCCCTCCACCCTTAGAATAAGTTATAAAATATCGTTTAATAAAAACGTGTAACGCCTATAGTGTGGGTGTGGGAGAGTGTACTCTAATCGTAGTCACGTCTGTTAAAACCATCACAAAAAGCCCCTTCACACCCCCTATATAGGGTGAGCAAAGAGATACCACATCATTTTTTTTTTTTTTTTTTTTTTTTTTTTCTGAACGGCTATTAGTGGTTAAAAGTTAGTAACACAAAGTTAGTAATGATTCGTCAATGACTATAACATATAAGTAAAGTTCGGTGGGGTTTCCTACCGCCTTTACTCCCCTCTCAACTTTAGATTTTAACACTTTCACCCCCAACTTTTTAAAAACTTTATAAAATGTCACTTTGACTTTCTTAAGTTTTAAAGTTTCAGATTTACCTCTGTACAATATAAATTCAAGTCGGTCTAACATTGGACGTAATAAAAAATGACGGATCAAATAAAATGTTTACATGCTTAACTTTATATACGATTTTACACTGTCTACGTTCCGGCATACGTCTACATTTTTAACATACTTTTGTTTAGAAATTAGTTGGGTCAAATAATAAATGTTTTCGTGTTTATTTTTATGTACGTTTAGGGTTGGTCTACGGTTCAACGTAAGTTTTGTTTGGAAACGCGGGTCAAATATAATACGGTTTTCATGTACTCTATGTTTCTACGTAAATTTAATTTGGAAACAAGTCGGAGTGATTGTAAGTCTATATTTCGACATAATTTTGTTTGGAAAAATATCGGGTCAAATTAATACATTTTCATTCAACGATTTAAATTCTAGTTACTCTATGTATGGACGTAAATTTAATTTGAAAACGAGTTGTGTCTATGTAAATATATACATTATCACACCGCGTACGATACCACGGCAACACGAGGTTGTAGAATAAGTAGTTACACACAAACTTAAATACCCTAAAATACGATTAGGAGGGGCTATAACATACACCCTCTTCTGCTTGTCATACCCCCTCCTCCTAAAATATTACTTTTATAAGTGTCATACTCTCCTCCTAAATTTTTATGTTATACTTTAATTACTGTAAATCATTAAAAAAGGTATCGATTTCATGCATATAACTACAACCATCTAAACATAACAAACTAAATGCTACAATAAAACAATCTAAATACAAACAACCGTGAAATATTGCATTAAACAATCCAAAATCAAGAAGCATCACATAAAATGTATACCCAATAAAAACTATATTAAATTTTTCATCAAAGAATTCAAAGTTGTTTAAATCAATTTTTTTTAGAACATAACGATTTGATCATTTAAAACTCGAACAACAAAACATAACAATAAAAGTCATTATATTCATGGTAAGTGAATATGGTGTTATTAGGCACAAAACTTAGATGTGAACCAACTAAAAATAAGTCGTTTGATTAAAATATATAAAACTATGTAGTTTCGATTAATGATTTTGACAAGTACCCTTAACTCCACGCAACTCACATTACCGTCACCTGCTGTCGTTTTCTTTGACTTTCAATTTTAATTTTTCACTTAGTTATTTTTCAAACAACTAAGTTTGAAGTAACAATGATGTTTCATTTTTTAATAAAAATAAATGATGAATACATAGTCCATGTAAACCTCCTGGTGTCCTATTGTTCTTTTTTATGAACATCCAAATCGTCTACTTAAAAATTTAAAGTGGTTTGGAAAAATATATGGGGTTTACCAAGTTTGTTGATAAATGGACGGAGATAAAATGAATTTGTTATTTTAGTTATTTGATTTAACTAATTATCTTAATAGGATAAAAAAACCAAAAAAGAAAGCAAAAGGTTTGAATTGAATGTTACTACAAACTTAAAAGGAGAAGTATAACAAGTAAAAACAAAGGTTTGGTTATTTGGACACCCATTATTTTAAATTAACACTTCAAAATTTTCATACGGGTCGTATAGCCCTATACGCGTCGTATAGGGGTTGTTATAGCCCTATACGAGACGTATAACCCCTCTGACAACCCCCTAATTTTCCCTCGTAGTCAGTGTCGAAAATTTGCTACACGCGTCGTATAGCTCTATATGTGTCTTTAAGGGGGTCGTATAGAGCTATATATGACATATAGCTCTCTGACACCCTCCTGAATTTTCTTCGTTTTCAATGCATTCGACCCTATACGCCGCGTATGGACATACGCGACTATATAGGGGGTGTCGATTTATAGGATGAGTTTCTAATATTAGGATTCAAAACAAATTAAAAAAATTTTGCTAATTAAATTCTTGACAAGGTAAACAAAATGTTATGATATCAAAGATTGACGGGGCGTTTGGCCCTTCAGTGGAGCATTTCTACAAACACCTGGTCGACACTCTTGTTCCTATGAGCGAATGGCACATCCACTCATCAAATTCCACCCAAATCATTCAAAACGCTCACTACAAACCCTCGCTTTCACGATCAATGACAACAAGCAAACGAGTTCAAGATCGAAGCCAACAGAAACGAGTTCACGCTCTCGAAATCGCAGTCGAAAAGCACAAAATCGCCTCCAAAATCTTGTTTCTACTGGAGCTTTAAAGCATGAGCCCCAACAAATCATACCCTCAGGTCTCTTGATCAACACAGCGACAACTCATCTCCCAAAGCCCCACAAGATATCAGACTTCATTCGCAAATCGCCCAAGTGTTTGAGATTATAAGGATCAAAGGGGTACGACATGGGTCGGAACGACACAAGGTGAAGAATTGGTTGAAGAAGAAGAGAGATTGATAGCGGAGAATGAGGGAAAAGCGTTGGAGCATGTTACAAGATTGTTGATGATGTCTGTTGAAAAGATTCACCTTTGGATAAATTGCACATTTTAGGAGGGATTTGGGATTGCCATATGATTTTAGAAAGCATGGTGCATAGTATCCTGATTGTTTTAGGGTTATTAAGGATGAGGATGATGTTGAGTTCTTGAAGCTTGTTTCATGGAATCCATCATGGGCTGTTACTGAAGTTGAAAAGAAAGTTGGGTGTTGCGAGTGGCGATAATCATGTTCGGATGTGCTTTCGTTGCCATTTCCGATGAAGTTTCCTCCTGATACAAGAAGTGTATAGATATGGTGGGCAGATTGAGAATTTTCCAAAAGGGAGTATCTTTCTCTTATGCAGATGCTAAGGGGCTTAAGGCTGGATCGTTGGAGTTCGATAAGCACGCGATTGCTGTATGCATGAGGTGTTGAGGCTTTATGAATGAGAAAAGCTGATTTACTGATCATTTAACTCACTTCAGGAGGGAGTTTGTGATGCCTCAAAGCTGATGAGGATATTGTGAAGCATTTTGGGATCTTTTATGTTTCTGAGAGGGGGAAAAGATTCAGTGTTTCTTGACTGAAGATTATGATGGATCTGAATTGATTGAGAAGTGCCCTTGGTTGTTTGGAAGGAGAAAGTTGTTAGTCTTACTGGTTTAGGGTAGAAGAAAAAGATTTTGACTTTTGACGATATGGATGATTACATGATGTGATTTGTTTGAGAGTGTTCGGAGGATGAAAACACTATTCGGATGGACCGATCCTTCAATGAAGAGGATACTGTGAGTGATGTTGAAGATGAATTGATTCCACAATTCTCTGAGATGGATATTGGCGAAATTCAGAAGGCTTATAAAGATACATAAGCATCCGGAGGTTATAAATTGTGTTTCTTGCACTTTTAATTGCTTTTCATTTGCCATAATTAACATACTTATAAGCTCACCTTCTGCCTTTATGGACTATAATTAATTCTTCATTAGTGTGCACACCTGAAAAGTTGTAGTTCTTGTAAAATTAGAAAGAGAAATATTTGTAGTGATCAATTTGGGTAAAACTTGGTAGTATGATGGCCCTTTCTGCATTTGTATATTTTTTTAGCACGATTAACAAATCCTAAAACTGTTTTATTTTCTTCATTTTTGCTAGACTGTTGTTTATTTGCAATAAAAGCCATGTAAAGTTGTTGAAGAAGTCGTCCAATCATTTGTTTA
>JACCIY010001760.1:0-44987 GCA_025506505.1 Flaveria sonorensis | reverse complement strand
AACTTAAACACTAATTAATGAATGTTATGATGTTAACGATGCTAATGTGTTAGTTATAATTGTTTGAATGTTAGAACACATTATGTTTGTTTATGGCAAGCTTATCCTTTTAAGCATTATTCCATTAAGCACTTGTTGAGTCCAACAATACTCCCCCTAAGGATGATGTTGTCATATTTTGATGTTTGCTTGTAATGTTTTGTTTATTATAAACAATATGTGTGTGGTGGTGCTTGTTAATGATGTTGCCATCTCTTCTATTGATGATTGCATGATTGACTTGATTGATTGTTTGTTTGATTGCGATGATTATATATTACTTGTATGATTGTATGATTGTCTGTTTGTCTGTTTTACTTGAATTATTTTGTATGATTGTCTATTTACTGTATGATTGCTTGGTTATATGTATGTATGTATGATTACATGTATGAGTTGATTGATTGTTAATATGTAGGTTTGCTGGACAGATTTGTTATGTTTGTTGAAAGGTTAGACATCATCGTTTGTATGTTTTGTCTATTTGTATGTTAGGAACCTTTAAGAATGAGAAGGGCAGCTTCTTCCATACTCTTCTGCACCTCTAAGTTGCCTTTAAGGATTCTTCTACATCCTTTTTAGTTGCTTGATCTTTTCAGCTTCTTTAACTGATCTGATAAGGGTGTGATCCTTAATGCATTTCTGCAGTTCATAATATGCTCAACAAATAGTTCACTGCACTTTCTGATCATCATATTTGCTTTCAATAGTGAGATTGAACCGGCTGTTCCAGTGTGGATTGGTCTAGGCTTTGCATATCAACGTTTCTGACCAGTGTAGTGACAACATGATTTCCCTTCATGATCTCAAGATTGTTGTTGTCTAATATCCTCATTCTTGTTAGCCTTCTATGGTGTTAATGGTGTTGTTTGTTTCTAGTATCTATTTTAGTGTAGCATTTACATACACTATCCCCAGAATTCTCAACATGTGAATGAATTAACAGCAATCTCCGTTGCATAACACATTTTCAATTGCAGGAAATGTCTTGGTTTTCAAAAATAAGACATAGATGGATGAAGGAGTTTGATTTCCCAGGGTCAAACAACCTTATGTTTGATGCTTGTTTTCCCTCAAGTTTTCTTTCCAGTACCACCTTAAAATAAGCTTCATCATAATACCATTTTGTGATTGGGTGGTAGTACTGGTTACATCAATTTCTCATAATCAGCTTTAAATCAAATGGCCTCATAGGGTAACCAACCCTTTCTAAACAATTTTGTATCAATTTAGAGGGTGGTTCTACACTTGTCTGTTTCCTCTTGCTAGCTTCTTGTTGTTCTTTTCTTAGCTTAGCAATGTGAAGCTTATCTTCTTTGTCTGCCTTTTTATTTCATTGGATGATGATGTTTGTTCGTGTGATCTTAATTATGAAAGAAATCTGCTCCCCTCAGATTATTGTATGATTGACCATCCTCAGTTGCATCAGGTCTAATCGGTTTCATATCTCAAGGATCCCAGTTAGGATATGTATGATAAGTACCGGACAAGTTTAGATACCTTCTGATCAACACAGCATCCCATGTTTCATCATATTCCAAGCATTATCTTTCTTTCTTTGCACTAGCAGAAAGAGTTATTCTGTCATACAATTTAACAATTTGTCTTTTATTGATCATTTCTCTTACTTCATTACCTTCAGGCCATAGCCTATGTGGCATGAACTGCCTGGTTCCTCGATAGGTGAAGCTCAGGTGGAGCTTGATGATAAGTTGATAAGAAGATGCAGGATGAGGCTGAAGACTTGTGGTTTTAATGCATTGGCAAGCATGCTCTTGTAGATCTCTCTAGCCATTTCTTTCATTTGAGATAAAGATCTTCCTGCATATGACCTGTATGGTACTCTTGTGTGACTCAACCAGCTTTTTAACCTGGGAGTAGGTCCTCTTCTCTATCTGAGGATCCTTGGTAGATTCTTTTGTAACTCTTTTTGATCCTTAATTTCTTATACATTCTGTTTGTTTGATCTGTTTCATTCTTCATGACTTTTTGAAAGTCTTTGAGCAAGTCTTTAACCTCAAAGAGGTTAAGCTGAATAAATGAGTCATAAGGAAATCTCCTCCGTGACTAATTAATTCCATAAATGTTTCAGGATCATCTAGGAAGAGTTCTTGTATATTTTGAATGATCACATTGTCATCTACTTCTTCTTCTTCATCAGAACCAGTTAAGATAATAATGGCTGTTGCTCAAGTGTTTGATCAATTTCACCCTCTCAAGAGCAGCCTTCGAGCTTGTTTGTTGTGGTTCATCCCCACTTGTTATGTTTTGACTTTTAGCAACTTTAAAGGAGGAGATTGAGGTTCATTAACCTCTTTAACTATCTATTTTTCCTTCACTAAGGATGCTAAGTACAACCTTTTCCTCTTTCTTTCATAGGTTTTCATTGAGGTTTAGATGATGAGGCTTGTTTGTTGGGTGA
This sequence comes from Flaveria sonorensis, assembly GCA_025506505.1. Taxonomy (NCBI): domain Eukaryota; kingdom Viridiplantae; phylum Streptophyta; class Magnoliopsida; order Asterales; family Asteraceae; genus Flaveria; species Flaveria sonorensis. The sequence goes on along the minus strand of JACCIY010001760.1, from coordinate 42,526 downwards.
TTCTGTTTGCTCATTTACTGACTCAGTAAACTATTTGATCAGTTCCTTTTGTTTGTCTGTTAATGGATTGAATGACACAATGCTTGTTTCTGTTGTATGTGGGTCAGGAGAGTGGAAGTGTTGCCTCAAAATTGGAGAGTAATGAATGTTTTCAAAAAGATTGGATTCACTGAATAATTGATCATGGAATATGATTCTTCTGGAATGACAAGGGCTAGTTCTATTTGTTGATCGTTAGAGCTTGTTTCTCCAAATTGGATATTGATTGATCATGAACTATTCATTCAACTCATGTTCATGATCATATGAATGTTCTTCTTCATTCATTCTATGTTGATCCATCTTCCAACTCTCTGTTTAGCCTTTTGATCTCTTCATTCTGAGTTGCAATAATCCTTTTCAATTCATCAATTCAGCATCTTTTGAATCAGATTGCTCAGTTAAGAAGGCAATATCTAGCCTTGCACTACTAAGGTCATGTTCTTTCATCTTACTCTTCATTTGATTGTTTGAGTTGTTGTTCCAAAAACTAAACAATCAACTTTTGGGTTGTTTGATCTGCTTCAAGATTTTCTATTCCTTGTCTTGCTCTTAGCTTTCTTTTAATCTCTTAGCTCTCTTGTTTGAGTTTTCTATGAACTTATTGTACTCAGTAAATAGAAACACTTTAAGTACTCTATTCTTCTTCAGTTGGAATTTGACTGCCCTGTTCATTACTTTCAACAGGATCTATAGTGATTTGGTGTTCTTGTACATGTTCTTGTACTGAGGAAGTGCCAACTCTTCTTCCTTAATTCTTGTTCTTCAAATGAAGCATCAATATCTCTCAATAAAGATGGCAGTGTGTTTGTTGATCAGTGAAAGTTAGGCTTTGAGGTGGTGATGGCAAATGATGCTCAAACTAAATCTGCTCATGTTCTTATGCTTCTTCTTGTTCATTGAATGGCTCTAGGATGGGTGCTTGTTCTTCTTGAACTATTTGCTCTTGTAAGGGTCAACTTCTTCTTGAATGATAGGAACATGCTGTATGATTGGATCTTGGTGAATCACATTTTGGAAGAGCATGTGAGGGTCACCTTGACCGGGTATCCTCAAAAATACATCAGGAACAGGAAGGTCATGGTCTTAATATTAGGTGGAAAGGAACCTCATCTCCTTGATAGAGGCTTGACTTGATTCTATTAAACACATGTTCATTAAAATAAACAGGATGAAAATACAACTCCTTCTCTTGGTATGTTAGGTAGAAGATCATTAATGATCATCTGAAGAATCTAGGGAACATCTGAAACTGGTTTCTTACTTCAGTCAAGTTGTAAATCTTTCCATAAGGATTTGAGCTGCAAAGTTGAATGGTCTTCTAGCAAAGATACTTGCTATTGCAGAAGAGTTCTCAAAGAAGTGGCATCCCAGCCAGTCTTCCTGTTGGTCATTGTCTTTTGATATATGTGTGCATTAAGAATCTAAATTGTGCACACATGTATGAATTCTAAATTTGTTTTCTATCAATGGTACCAGTATAGCCTATTTGCCTGAAAACATGTTGAACATAGTTCTCATCGAATTCTACTGGACCTTCTACATCCTTTTCCCCCAGTTGAAGTACTCTCCTGATACTTCCTCAGAGATAATGATCCGCTGATTATGCAGAGTAGATATCATTACTTGCTGATCAATGATTTGTTCCAGATAGCAGAGTCCCAAAACTGAACTATATGATCCTTAAAATTTTTGACTTGCAGTCATTGCATGAACCAGCCTTGTTTGCCTTACTGAATGAATAATGTGTTTGTAATTCTCTGCCTTAGGAGAGAATAACATTGAGGAATGCAAGATGTTGTGATCTCTGGCAAACACTAGGTTTGCTATATCTGCCATATAAAATGAATGTGTTAGTAGCTTGTATAATATGAATGTATGTGCTTGAGATGATGAAATGTTGATCAAGTGTTCATTGTCTTATGATTGTATGGAGAGATGATTATTATGTATGTTAACACTTGTGACTTTTTAAAATGTATATTGATTGATATAATCATCTAAGACAGTTTGACTTATCCGAAGTCAACTGCTTGGTTGATTTTGGTCATGAAAAACTTGTTTGATTCAATTTGTTTTGATCCTAATTGGTTTTTCAATGTGTTTGTTACAAAAAGTTGTTTTGTTCAATTCATACAACAATTACAACCTATAACAACTTGTTTATGAACTTCAGTTTGACCTTTTAAAGTCAAAATGACCATTTAATGCACATTGAATGAATATGCATTTAATGTTTGTGTGTTCAATGCCATGCCAAATTAACTGTCTTTATGTGTTTGTTAATGAGTTTTGAACATGTTTACTAAGTTATAACAGATTTTGAGTCATTTTAAACATTTTCGAAGATTAAACCTCAGTTTTTGTATGATTTTGGAAAGAACATCATGACTGTTCATAAACCCGATGAACACTTAATCAAATTACATCAAAACAACAGGCTTAATACATTCGACTAAGGTCATCTAACACTTATTTAGTGTTTGATTTGGTTTAAAACTTCAAAAGACATGTTTGATTTTGGTTTAATGTTCGACTAGGTCGAACAATGTTTGAATCTGAACCAATGAACAAGATGTTTTAAAGAATGTTTGATGATTAGAAACATGTTGTTATACCTATTTGACTATGAATCAAATGAGAAATCAAATAGATTTTGGTTCACAATCGAACAGGGGTTTCAGGGTTAAGGGTTTATCGCAGTGTGAGTAACGTTTAAAAATTTTGATTTTCTCTCTCCCATTCATGATGAGAGAAAAATTTACAAGTGTTGCATATATATACAGCGGAGAAAATGACTATCCGCTGTAGGTACAGTGTGTCTGTACGCTGTATGAATAGTAACTTAATATTTAATTTTAAGCCATGTGTTGTGAATTACACATGCGATGTGTGAACAGTGCGTACGCTGTACAATTTTTAGATTGTATGCTGTGGACCCCTTTGATGTTGTACTCTGTTCACAGTGGATGGTCATTTGGTCATGCGCTATGTACACTTGAAAAGTCATACGCTGTGTTTTGACCACTGTTTTCAAAGCGGATGAACAATTGTGCATGCGTTGTATGCTCTTGAATGGTCAGTTTGTTCACAGTGGATGAACATTTGTTTATGCGCTGTGGACCTTTTAAAAAAAAATTGTTTGGTTGTTTACAACGGATGAACATTTGTTCATGCGCCGTGGACCCTTGAATGATTTTTGATTGTTCACCACGGATGAACATTTATTCATGCGCTGTGGACACTTTGAAAATTTGTTTGATTGTACACAGGGGTTGAACATTTGTTCATGCACTGTGGACACTTGAAAATGATGTTTTTGATTGTTCACAGCAGATAAACATTTGTTCATGCGTTATGGACACTTGGATGTGATGTGTGAATTTTACAGCGTATGATTACCTGTGTGCATACGCTGTATACACCTGTACTGTTTCTACAACGGATGACTTATGTTAATCATGCACTGTGGAATGGCACTGTATTCACAGCGGATGTCTTACCAACATCATACATTATGAACACTTGTATGTTCACTAGTGCATAACGGATGTATGTTTGTTTTGCCCGCTATATACACTTCGTGTATTTTGCATGTTATGATGGTACTGTAGCTACAACGGATGTATGCTTGTGTGTCAGCTGTGATATCGGTTGTCAAATTTTCTACAATTTTGAAAAATCTTGATTAATTTTCTTCAAAGCAAATGTTTGTTTTGAAATGATTTCTTCCGAAGCAAATGTTTGTTTTGACATGATTTCTTCCGAAGCAAATTTTGTAAAATTTTCTTCCGAAGCTTGTTTGATAAAATTTTCAAAGATTTTGTTTGTTTGAAAATGATTCTTATAAAATTTTCAAAGATTTTGTTTGTTTGAAAAATGATTCTGAATTGTTTCAAAAATTGAATGTTTGTTAAAATTTTAGAATTTTAACATGATCAATCTATGGATGTTAAAATATCACTCACAAGTAATATTATGCAATATTGTACATATGTACATGTGTCAAACTACTGTGTTTGGGTGCTTGCTTGACTTGGCTTTATTTAAAACTCAAAATTTAGAAAATTTTAACTTTTAAAATGTATGATTATGCATATTTCTAGAACCTTTGATATTTCCAAGTTCATTTTCTCCCCCTAAATTTTTGTATATTTATAAAAACCTTTTATAAAATGACAAAAATTTGTATTTGTTAGAATGGAAATTATCAAAGTCCAATTGATTGCTTGCTTGATAAAAGTTAGAAAGATAATGCCTTATCTAACTAATAAATGAATGATTTCCATGTTTGAACATGAATCATTTTCACATAACATGACATCATACTAGTCTTAAATTCTCATTGAGTTATTTGAATGATTTTAAGAATAGACATAGACTAATACAATGTTGATTGCAGATATTGGATCCACTTAAACTCATGCATAGTATTAATGATTAATTAAACAGTGTGACTATCATGTTTTGACTTGATTGATATGAGTTGTATGTGCCCCACATCTGATTGTATGTGTAGAACAACCTCCTCAAGATATGATAGAAAGCACTTTCAATACTTAAGACCTAGCTACTTAAGAGTATAAATGCTTAATTTGATCCATGTTTTTTGATCCTCATTGGGATTCTTTTTCTCTTCACTATGGAAGGTGATACTCTTTGGGATTCTTTTGATTCATTCACAAGGAATGTAGTCTAAAAGACTTTATTGATTATTGATCCAAGATGGACGTGTTCCTCATTGGGAATCTTTTTGGATCATGATTTAGGTCATTTAGGTATGTGCTTAGCACAACAAAGAATGCCTTGGTGTACTCCAGGTCTATGAAAATCATAAAGAGGAGACACTTGTATGATTGAGCAATTTATAAACTATTTCACTTAGTGTATTGTAGTTACTTTACAAGCAACCTATGTTGGATATATCAATACTCACCAGAAACCAAGATGTGTTATTGACCACACAATCATGAGAATTTAGTTCTTCACTGTTGTATGTGATGTGTCCCATGTTGATCCTATCCACATATCAAACAAAGTACTGTCAGTCTTTATTAGAGGAAAATGACCCAAGTGAAGAATGAGCTAGTGTACTATCATTTCTCATGAGTGGTATGTGTGATTCAAGATGTTTGATTATAAGAAAACATTAATGTTTGTTTGATATCTTGATTTTGATAGATGCTTGTTGATGGTTAATTTGGACTTTGACAAAATCAAGCTTGTTTGAAATTAATGTTTTGAAAACATTACTTGTTTTATTCATAGTTGATCATACCAAGTGACTGAACTAGAAATTCAAATCTTGTTGAATCAAATGGTTTGGTAAACAGGTCAGCCAATTGATTGTCGGTATGGCCTTTGATCAACTTTATCAGACCCTTTTTTGAGCAATCTCTCAGAAAGTGATATCTGATATCTATGTGTTTGGTTTTTGAATGTTGAAATGGATTGTCAGTGATAAACATGGCAGCAAAATTATCAATGTGTATGGGTGTTTGAAGAAAATTAACGCCATAATAAAGCATTTGGTTTTGAATCTAAAGCACTTGAGAACAGCATGCAGAAGCAGCTATGTATTCTGCTTCAGTTGTTGACATAGAGACATTTGTTTGTTTCTTGCATTGCCAAGAGATCAATCTTGATCCAAGAAACTGACAACCTCCTGTAGTGGATTTTCTGTTGCTGTTGCATCCACCATAATCACTATCTGTGTATGCATATAAAGAAAAATCTCCATCTTTTGGATACCATAGCCCAAGAGTTGGTTTGCCTTTTAAATATTTGAAGATTCTCTTTACTATTTATGTGTGATTCTTTTAGATTCGCTTGGTATCTGGCACACATACATACTGCATACATGATGTCTTGTCTGCTTATTGTTTGGTACATCAGTGAGCCTATCATTGATCTGTAGAGTATTTGATCAACTGATGTTCCTTCTGGATCGGGTCCAAACTTCAATCTAGTTGCAAATGGTGTCTTGCTTGATGTGCAATCAGATATATTGTATTTCTTTAATATCTGATTGACATACTTGCTCTGGTTGATAAAAATTCCTTCATCTGATTGTTTAACTTGAAGACCAAGGAAGAATGAAAGCTTACCTATTGAACTCATTTTGAATTTTGATTGCATAAGACTTTCAAACTCTTTGCAAAGTTGGATGTTTGTGCAGCCAAAATTATGTCAACCACATAGACTTGAACCACTAATAAGTCATGTTCTTTTCATTTTAAGAATAATGTTTGATCTATTTTTCCTCGTGTGTACCCATTCTGTAGTAGAAACTTAGATTAAGTTTCATACCACTTCCTAGGTGCTTGATGAAGACCTTACAGAGCTTTATCTAACTTGTAGACTCTGTGAGGGAATTCTGGGTCTTCAAACCCTGATGGTTGAGCAACATATACATACCTCTTCATCTATCTTTCCATACAGGAATGCACACTTGACATCCATTTGATAGACAGTGAAGTTTTTGGATGAGGCATATGCAAGGAACACTCGGATAGTTTCTAATCTGGCTACTGGAGCAAAGACATCATCATAATCAATGCCTTCCTCTTGAGTATATCCTTGGGCAATTAGCCTTGCTTTGTTTCTTATGACAATCCCTTTGTCATCTGCTTTGTTTCTGAAGAGCCACCTAGTGCCAATGGCATATTGACCTTCAGGTAGATCAACCAGCTTCCATACCTCTTGCTTCCTGAATTGTTGTAATTCTTCTTGCATTACTTCTATCCAACTACTGTCTTTAAGTGCTTCTGTGATGTTTTATGTGTATAGTTAAGGATAGGAAGTAGGAGTGCAAGCAAATGTTTGCTGTGTCAGATTGACTTCATGTCAACCTGGTATTGAGGTCACTAATGTTGTTTTCTATAGGATGATCTTTGTGAACTCTGGTTGTATTCTGATCAACAGGGATGGTTGAATCAAGATTAGTGATTGTTTGGTTGGGTGATAATGGATGAGCAAGGGTATTTGTTGATGTTTGCTTATCTGGTTGTGTGGTTTCATTGAATGTTTATGGTGAATCATGAAAGAAATCTAAGATTTCATCTTCATGATGTGCATCAGGTAATGAATGATAGTCATCATCTTCTTCAACTGTGGTTGGATGTTGTGGTTGGGTGGTCACAGGTGTTGATGAAGATGGTGTGTTTGATGGTGTTCCTTTTGATGTGTTTGTTTGTTCTGGAGGAGTTGAAACTGTGGTACTCGAATGAGTATTGTTTGCTTTTCTTGAAGGATCAGCAGTTAAAGGAACATCTATGGTTGTTGGTGGAACCATGGGATACTCATTGTCATCCTTGGTACCTGAAACATCAAAATAAGATGTGTTAAATGATTTTGTTAATGCATTAATATCAAACAACCAGTCTGATCCAATGACTTTCTTAGTGAAAGAATGTTCATTAAAAACAACATCTGTTGTTTCTTCCACTATGTTTAGTCTTGGATTGTATTCTCGGTAAGCTTTTGAGCTTCCGGAGTATCCAACAAAAAATCTATCATCTACTTTTGGAGCAAACTTAGATAATTGTTCTCTACAGTTTAATATTGAAACAGAACATCTAAACGCTTTAAGAAATCAAATGAAAGTTTTCTTTTAAACATTAATTCATATGGTGTTTTGGAATGTTCTTTGATGATCTATGTTCTGTTTTGAATGTAGCAAGCTGTATTGATTGTTTTAGCCCAAAAAGATATGGGTAATAGAGAGTCAGCTAGCATTGATCTAGCAGCTTCTATTAATGTTTTGTTCCTCCTTTTAGCAACTCCAATTTGCTGAGGAGTCCTTGCTACACTGAATTGATGACTGATTCCTTTCTCTGCACAAAAAGAAGAAATAGAGTCATTTTAAATTCAGTAAGATTATCATTTCTTAAAGATTTAACTTTAAGATCCAATTGATTATCAATTTTAGTGATAAATGATTTGATGATTTCTAATGTTTCTGACTTGTGTAGTAAAAAGAAAACCCATGTGAATCTTGAGTAATCATCTACTATAACAAGACAGTATTGCTTCTTTCCTATACAAAGGATATTTGTTAGGCCAAAAAGGTCCATGTGAAGCAATTTGAGTGGTGTGTTGTTAGAGTTTACCAATTTAGACTTATGGGACAATTCTGTGTTGTTTTCCTTTTAGACATGCAGTGCAGTGGTCTGTATAGAATAGTTCTTTTTGTGGTAAACCTATTACTAAGTCACCTTTTACATGTTTATTCATTTTGTATAATTTGAGTGTCCCAAACGTCTGTGCCACAATTGAGAAACATCTTCTGATGCTTTTGATAGTAAACATGTTGTTGGTCCACTTGATCGTTGATACAGTGCACATGATTGACAAACACAAATAAATCCCACTGATAACACAAATATCAATGATATTTGTGTACAAAATAGATCAAACACTATAAAATAAGGATGAACAAGATGAACACCTCAAGAACATTCAATAAAACCCTTGTTTGATCTATATTGATTTGCATGGGATATTGTTTACATGGAAACCCTCAAATCTAGCTCATTCAAGCTTGATAACATTCTAATAACTCTAGCTATATATAGTCTAATGACAATTAGCCCCCTAGACTATCATTAAAACATGATAATTATGAAATTACAATTAAGACACAAACTAGACAAATAAAGATTAAATATATATTTTGTTGACAACAAAATATATATTAACTCTAAAACCCGTGATCTTTGTATCTTCAACGACTCAATTCTAATCTTCGTTCCGAACGTGTCGTCTTGACTTTGCGTTGACTTTGACTTTAATGTTGACTTTTGTTGACTTTGTCTACGTTCATAATATTAGACTATTTTTCAGACCCAACAATACTCCCCCTTAGTCTATTATTATCAACGTCTTTCATCGTGATCAGCACCTATAAGACAACTATATAATAATCTTCAATCTCCCTGTAGATTGATGATCAGGTACCGATAATCTTTCATCTTATAGGCTCCCCCTTTTTGAAAACTCCCTCCTTTTATGTGCATAATGAGAATGATCAGGAACAGCATCTCCAACTCTTTATTCTTGAGTGCTTCAGAAGTTGTAGGAGAAGGAATCCTAGCTCGGTATCCTCTGCAAACTTGAGGAGCAGGTTCTCAAGTATGGTACTTTGCTCAGTTGATGATCGGCCATCAATTGCAGCAAGAATTTTTAACACAATTACAAACACATTTTACATAATTCTTGTTAGATCATTTCAACAATACAAATAAACCCGTGTTTATCTGAATGTGCAATTTCCCGTGAAATGCATGTGAAAATGATAACATTTTAATAGCATAATATGGAAGACTTGAAAAATGATTTGAAATGAATATTTTATTTTATTTAGTTTTATCATATTACACCAAGTACTAATTTGATCATGAGATCACATCCTCAAGATATACGAAAGCACAAAGATGTATTTGAACATCGACAAGTTAGTGAGATCACACTGATACAGAGTCTGGTCATAATTTTAAATTTTTTGAAAGCCAAAAACAGTTCAAAAATGATTGTTGGTATATTTGTCCAATTTTAACCCATGCCTTATCATTTTCAAAAAGTGATCTGCAATTGATTTTATCATGTTTTAGATTTAATTAGAGAAGATCAGGTGATTTGGTTCCCATAGACATCCGGCAAAGAACTTATCCCATCATCAGGGCTTATTGAGTAATATGATTAACTCTGCTTGATTTTCTTTTAGGTTTTCAACAATGATCTTAATTTAAGAATCACTGTGCCTTTATTTGGGGAACAAATGATGAGAGCTCCAGGTCTATACTTACGTATAACAGAGGAGATGATCATCTGAGCATGCTAATGAGAGCTTCAGGTCTATACCCACGTATAACAGATAAGATCATCACTCCAGGTCAATGCTTCCGCATAGCAGAGGAGATAAGCATGAAATATACATCTGAAGAGCTAATGAAAAGCTACATTCAGGACTTGGGGATAGGGAGATTTTGAAAATGTCAAAGCAGAGATTTTAAACTCTCAACCCATTTTTGATAGGACATGTAACTTTGTGCAGGCCGAGATGTCATGGAAATGATCCTTATCGCCGAGTTCTAAAGATTTAGTTAGGCTACAGAAACAATGTTTACTTCATTTTTGAGCTGAGCCTACCATGCATATCATATAACGAAACTGTCTTTTTCAGATTTTAGAATTTTAAGTGATACAGACATCTACATCAGTTACTATCATTTCTCACAAAGTAGAAGTCTTGCAAATAAGCATACCAAGAAGACATACTATCATTTATCAGTCATCCCAAATCAAGTTCTTAGTTCCCATTTCAATTATACTAGCAAAGAAAGTCTTCCAAATTATACTAGTAAAAAGATGAGAAATAAAGTAACAAGAAAAATGTAGTGATTGTGAATGGTAGATAAGAATCCAAAATGTGGATGAGATACCATAACCTATTTGTTCCGCCTCAAAATTGAATTAGGAACAATCCCAGTCAGTAAACCGGATTACTGATAGGCCTCTGAATTGTTCCTGCACTCATAAATAGATTAGTTAAAGAGGGGGACCCAGACCATCATGGTCCTGGGAGTTCCTTTTTCATTAGTGTATGTAACTTGTTTAAGCACACACTCTTTTGAAAAATCATTTATTTCTTTATCCTTTTCTTTTTGTTTTACTTTCCAAATTTGTTTCTGTTCAATTACTTTTGATTTGAAAGAATTGAATTTGGAAATCATTTTCTGTTTAAGACCCAAAGGAAGAGATTTTAATTTTGAAATATTGGTCTTTTTCGTCTTTGAATCATGTGAAACCGACTTCACATGACAAGGTTTGGATAAATTGTTCTTCATCCAACCATTCAAAGATATGTGCTTTTTACATTTTGAACCCGAGAAGCAACCTGAGTTATCTTTACCTCCTGAAGCTTGCCTTTGAACCTGAGGGCACTTCTTTAGCATATGACCTTCTTTCCCACATCTAAAGCAAGCCTTGAAAGGCTTTTGGTTCTTTGTAGTCCCGTGGATAATAGGAGAGGGTGGAGCCTGCTTTGAGGTTGTTGCAGCTTGTTGACAACCTTGAAGCTTTTTCTTTTGGATATCAGGAGATTGAACTTTTTCAGGCTTTGTCGATGTGGATTTCGAACTGGGCTGTGATTTGATGTGTGATGTTACAGGAGATGAGATCTGAACATTCTTCTGAGTGCAATTTTGTATGACTGGTGAATTGGTAGACTTGGAGGTAGATTTGTGAAGATCATGATGGATAGCAGATGAAGATGGTGAGTGCTTCTGCTGAGCTTTGGAGGAATTACTGATTTGTTTAGCGGTTGGAGATGAGATCCGTATAGGTCTTGATTCAACTGTTGGAAGCTTTTGACACTTGATAACTTTAGGTGACTTGATGATCTCTGGTTCATCATCAGAACTTATCCATTCTTGTATACACAAGTCAGCTTCCGATGGATCTTGATTGATGACTCTTGTTGTGTCGGTTTGTGTTGTTGAGTTCTGATTGCTTGATGATTCCACAGTTGTTCCTTCTTTGACAAACTTGACAGAAACACATGAAAGGATGTTACCTGTCTTGAATTTGTTAAAGAAGTTACTGGAAACAACTGATACTGGTTTTGAAGCATCAGAGGTGGAATTATCATTTTGCAGATCAGATCCTTGCTTGATGAGACCCAAACCTGCAGGAAAATCATATTCATCTTGAATCTCTTTGTGATTAATGCTGCTTAAACCTACATGTAAACTATTAGTATCTGCAGCTTCAATTAAATCATTAGATGGATGAGGTTGAGGCATAGGAGAGTAACAGTAAGTGCTAGGAGGAGGATAAACATATGAAGTTTCACCACATCCCACACCCGTTTTGATTCTATCTCCCCTTTACTTAGAGAATAGTTCTTCATGTTTCATCCCTGATATCATCCATTTATCAAGTTTAGTTTTAAGCTTCCTAGTCTCAAATTCTGCTAATGTGACTCGTTCGCTCAAAACATTAATATCGACATTCTTTTCTAAAAGATTTCTTTTTAAAAGATCAATTTCTTTTAAAGCTTCTCTTAGTTTAATAAAATATTTGGGCTCATTGATTTTAAGTTCTTTGTTTATTCATTTTAATTCTTTTTCATTTTCTAACAATAATCTCTTAGCTTTATAAACCCCAAATAAACGAATTTTGCAGGGAGGAGAACACATGTCTTGAACTATCTCATAGGGGAGTCCCATAACTATCTTTTCAGCAGCTAGGGCTTTTGCATATTAACATACGGAAGTGTTCTTTTGGTACTCTTCCTCCTTAGCAGCTCTCTTCTTAGCTTCCTCAGCTTCATCTCCCTCTGGATTTCCTTTATCCTGAACCTCCTACTTCACTTCATCTGTTTCACTATCCTATAGCTTCTGAATTTTACACCAGCTTGCACAGGCATCAACATCACCAACACTCTCACCTTGAGTATCACAGCTGAATTCTTTGAAAGGATCAAAATCCTCAACATAATTCTCATCACTGTTTACCACCTCAGCCATCAATGCATGGTTGACTTCTTCTTTAGTTTCTTTGATCTCAATACTTGAAGATACACCACCATACATGAATTGATTATACTCTCCTCTTTTCATATCCAAATCAAATGACTTCAGCTTGTTGATAACTTCAATGAGTTTGTAGTCAGCAAAATTTCTTTCCTGCTTTAACAATCTAACTTGTGGACTCCACTGTGGAGGAAGAGAGTCCAAACGTTTTGTGACTTGTTCATGGTTCCCCAGCTGGTCATCATACTTCTTAAGATTGCTTGCCACCATCAGAAATCGATCAACAAAATCAGATTATCTTTTCATCTTTCATGGCAGCAAAAGAATCAAACTAACTTTGTGCAGATATTAGATTATTAGATTTATGGAAATTAGCTACGTCTGAAGAAGACATTTTAGAAATGATAAGAGGCTAAATTTGCTGACAAATTCGCTGAATTTTCACTAATTACGCTGGCACGTTCGCTGGTAATTTCGCTAGTAGTTTCGCTAGTAGTTTCGCCAGTAATTTTGATGGCAGTTTCGCCCAGCAGTGGCACGCTAATGCTAGTTTCGCAGGGTATTTTCGCCTTAAACTAGTTGAACTTTTGTTTAGAGAACAATTTGACAGCAATTTTGCTGGGATTGGCACACAAACACTATGAACTTTAATTCAACACATGTACTTTCGCTGGAACGAGGAAACCAGATCCAAAAACCAAGAACAACTTAGTTTCACTGAAGGAACCCTAGTTTCGCTGAAAAATGCTGTAATTTCGCTGGACGAGCTGTAAATTCGCCCGACGTATCTGGACAGCCTCTTTCAGCACGAAATCAGCTCAAACTCATCCAAATCTTAATGGATTAGAGATATGATGATTCCTATAGCTTCCCACACCAAAATTGAACAATCCTTAATCAATTTCCATATCCAAAACACTCAGATCAGATCAAAAATGAATGGAACAGTGACTTAGAACTTGAACCAAACAAAACTCAAAAATCAAGAGTACAATGGCTCTGATACCATATTGTTGGTCCACTTGATCGTTGATACAGTGCACTTGATTCACAAACACAAACAAATCCCACAGATAACATAAATGTCAATGATATTTGTGTACAAAATAGATCAAACACTATAAAATTAGGATGAACAAGATGAACACCTCAAGAACATTCAATAAAACCCTTGTTTGATCTATATTGATTTGCATAAGATATTGTTTACATTGAAACCCTCAAATCTAGCTCATTCAAGCTTAACAACACTTTAATAACTCTAGCTATATATAGTCTAATGACAATTAGACCTAATGACAATTAACCCCCTAGACTATCATTAAAACATGATAATTATGAAATTACAATTAAGACACAAACTAGACAAATAAAGATTAAATATATATTTTGTTGACAAAAAAATATATATTAACTCTAAAACCCGTGTTCTTTGTATCTTTAACGACTCACTACTAATCTTCGTTCCGAACGTGTCGTCTTGACTTTGCGTTGACTTTGACTTTAATGTTGAATTTTGTTGACTTTGTCAGCGTTGATAATATTAGACTATTTTTCAGACCCAACACATGTTTCAGATGTTGATGCTGAAGCAGTGTTTATATCAACAATGTATGTGTTGTTATGACGAGATGTTTTCAAAAGGATACAATCTTCTTGAATTTGAAAACCCGTCTTAAGGATGTAGCAGTTGTTGGAGTCAAATAAGGTTGCATATCCTTTATCACAAATTTAAGATATGCTTAGAAGATTAAACTGGAGGTTGGAGTAGTAGTTGACATTTTCAAAGCTGATCAACCCATTTGAAACTGTTCCTTCACCAGTTATCTTTCCACCGGTTTTGTCTCCTCCAAAAGCTACATTTCCTCTATGTTTGCTTTTAAAATCCCAAAGGAGGGAACAATTGCCAGTCATGTGATGGGAACATCCACTGTCAACATACCATATATGTTGTCCGGCCTTTTTTGATGTCCCTGTAAAATCAAAGAAATTAGTTAGATGGTGCAACCCAAGCCAAGATGGTCTTGGGTTTTCCATCTTTTCCTATAACATATATTTCTTCTAAAGTGGCATTGTCTGATGGTTTTGAAAATCTAGGCACACTGGATTTCCTTTGAATGTTTTTGGCTCTGTCGGAAGAAGTACTTTGAGCTATTCTCCTTTGAGTGCCAATGTTTGACAGTTGTCTGTTCTGAGACATAAGTCTCCTGTTTGGTTGTTTAAAGTTGTCATAAAAATTTTTATCATTATTTAAAACAACCTTTTGATGAGGAGTTTGTCTTGGTGCTCCTCCTTTGTTCTTGTTAGGAACAACTGTCTGTTTCTCAGTTGACTTCTCAACTTGAGGCTGTTTGTTTTGCTTTTTGTTTTTTTATTGAAAAAACAGTTTGCAGTGCTATGATTGTTTATTCCACAAATTGAACAATAATTATGAAAATGGCATGTTTTAGTACTGTGATTTTTCATGTTACAGTACTTGTAATATTTACCATATTTGCATTTTTCAATGGTGTGAGTGTATTGATCACACCATTCATAGTATGGTAGATTTGCATTGCCTTGTTTGTTTATAACTTTTGATTTTAAATTTGATTTTAAAGGTACGTCAAAAGTTATAGTTGCTTGTTTTTGCTGAATGGGAGCTTTGCCTTTCCCTTTGTTTGTTAGAATAGGAGAGGCAGTGGAAGATCCAGCTTTTCATCCACCAGAGCAGATGTTAAAACCTTTTGTCTGCTTTGTTTGTTTAGTTGGTGTATCAACCACACTTGATACTTTTGTAGTTTCAGTGATTTGTTGATTTGACCCATCATATGAAAGATCAACATCATCTTCATCTAATGTTTCTTCATCAAATTTATTATTTTCTCCTTGATGAAAATCTGTTGGTTTGATGTGTGGATGTGCTTGGCTTTTAACAAATTTTATCAAAGGTGTTTTTGATATTAATGATGACTTTGATGATGATGATGATGATTGTTTTATCATCAGACAGGTCATGTGGGTCAAGAGACTCACCCTGTGTGTTTCTCATGGAGTCAGGTAAAGGAACATAAATATCATTATAAGGTGGGTTAACCTTATTATATCCCAAACCTAAAGGGTCTTTGAATGCCCTTTGCTGAGCAAGAAGTTCTTCAAACATCTTGTTGCTCACCTGAAATTTCTGAAGTTTCACTTCAGTTTCAGCCTGTATGGTTTTTTATAAAGTCAAAGATTCAAAGATTTGCTCTACTTGAGCTGCTAGTGTTAACTTTTCAGACATTAATTGTCCAAATCATTTTGTAATGATAGAATTTTTGCACCATATTGTTTTTGTTTAGATATTAAACTTTCATTTAAAATGTTTGTTTCAATTACTTTCTTGGAAAGTTTGTCTACATGTTCTCTGTATCTGTTGACTTCATCAATGCAAGCTTGTGTACAGAGGTTATCACTTACCTCTTTCAGGATTTCTGAAATCTTATCTTCTTTGTTTTCCATGAGTGCTTGATCAGGAGATTGGATCTCAGCCTCGTACATACTCCAATCACACCCACCATCTTGTTTGATAATTATTGCTGATGATTTATAGTGTTGATTTGGACTATATTGTATGATTTGAGGTGGAGTTGGTGCAGCAGGGATACTGATTGATGGTGGGACTTGTCTGTTTGTGTGATAGCTACTAGATGCTTGTGGTTGATTGGTGTTTTTGTCAACCCTTGGTTGCTGGCATTCTCTAGAGAAATGACCATATAGTTGATAGTTGTAGCATCTTACTTTGGATTTATCAAAACCGATTCTGGTTTTCTTATCCATGCTCAACCCACAATTTCTTTGCAGAAATCGTTTTGACCTATAGGCAATCTTTGCCATAGTCCACTGAAGATCCATCTCTTTAACCATGTCTGGTGGTAACTCATCCATGTCTTGCTGAATGAGTTGGGATGGTATTAGACTTGCACCTAGATAAGCTTCAAAGCTTGTTGAGAAGGCTGCATATGCTGCCTTTTGCTCTTCACTTTGTAATATAATGGTAAGAGCATCCATGGGCTTCTAAAGTCTATGTATGTTATGGTTCTGTGTCTGTTGTTTGTTTGAGCTGGATGTGTGTGGGTTATGCTTGATTTGAGGTGTTGCTTCATAGGAAGCATGCACACCAGTCTTTTTGGACTTCTGTTTGTAACTGGATGTTTCAGGAGCTAAGAAGAAGGATGACTCACTTGAGTCTAAGAATTCTTCATCTTCTTCTTCTCCAGTGCATGTTAAAATTGCACTATCTGTTTGTTGCTGTTCTTTGAATTTTAAGGCTTCCACATGTCTGATATGGTTGTTGTTTCTAGATCTTTCGTCTAGCTCTAGAGCTTCAACTTTATCATCTAGAGCATCTAGGGATAATGCTTCAAGATCCAATGTTGCTTTCATTAGAGAGACTGATTGAGTCCAGCTCACTGGCACTGTATGCAACATCTTTTTGTTGATCTCCATAGACTCAAACTTGAGACCATAGATAATCATCTTATTTACCAACTGTACAAATCTATAAAACTGTTGTTGAAATGATTCTCCCTGAATATGGTGAAAGGTTTCATACTAGGTCCTCAATTTTTCTTTTTTGATTTCCCTTATTTCCTCACTTCCTTCACACATGATGTGAAGTACCTTCCATAGTTCATGTGCTGTTTTGAAATTTTCAACTCGTGTTAAAATTTCAAATGGCAAAGTCATTGATAATATGCTGTATGCTTTCATGTCTGTTTTAACCTACTTGAGGTCATCACCAGCTATGTTTTTCAAGCTTGCTGGTTTTTGTTTGTTGTAATCAGGTCCAAGAGTCACAAGTATGAATGGTCCCTTGGTTATGGATGTCTATGTCCGGGTCTTGGAAAATTATCCAATTTCTGAACATTATTTTCCACTGTTAGAAATCAGCTTTGTTCTTGAGTCTTGTTGGTTTGAGACCACTGTTTGATCCCGTCATTTCATTAGCCATGATTATTGAATTTTAACTTAATGTTTTAAGTTAAATTTTTTTGATGATTTTAGCTTGATGAAAAACATGTTTAATCCTAAAGTCTCTAGGATTAGTTTGTTAATTGAGTCACTTTTTATATTGACTTACCGAATAAAGGAATTAATTAATTGAAATTAATTAATGTCCTAGGTGATGTCACTGTTATATTCTCGGTGAAAAGGGAAAATTCTGTTTAAAGATGTCAATCAGTCAAAACCCTTAATGATGTCAGTCAACAAAAGTCAAAACCCTAAAAAAACAAATATTTAGTTTTTTAAAGTTAATTTTTTAGATCAAAAAGTGACTTTTTGATAAATTCAAAAGAAGATTAAGGATCTTCTTTGATTTTGATGAGGAACCAACACAATCATCGGAGATTGTGAAGGTTTATGAATGATCAAAACTAGGGTTTATCCTAGGGTTTTGGTGGTGGCTATAATGTTCTTCACAAAATCAACAATCTGTTTGTTGATTGAAGAGCAAAAACCTGATTCAAGTGAGTTTTCACTAGAATATGATTATTTTAAACACTTTGAACGATTCAAAATATTCAAAACGATGTGTGTTTGCTGAAAACTTGATGAAACAGTACTCGATTGATTGTTTTATAAAAAACCATTAGAACCGATTAGGTTTTTCAGGTCTTGTGATGATTTTGTTTTTAAAAATAGTGACTGGGTTTGAGAATGATATTCTCTGTTGATGTGAATCAACAAGGACCGAATATGATGATTGAGTCAATGATTGTAACGCGGAATCAAACAATCACAGAACATTGAATGCTGAATAATACTCATAAATGCTCTTTGTATTAAAGAAGGTGAGAAACGGTTACAATGAATGCTAGGGTTTTCAGCATGAACTGTAATGATACACCTTGAAATATTACAAAGCAAAAATATTCTGATTGTCTAATATCTAACAACAGTCAGTCTCGGTCTTTTTCATACGAGGAATTCTATTCTATTTATAGGCTGACATATGCCTGAACAAAAGTCTAAACTAACCCTGACCTATACATCAGAACTAGTCTAAGTACAAAAGTCTTCATCAGCATTTCTTCTATACATCCGCATTGACTAATACGGATGTTCTAATCTTGTCAGCATTTCTTCTTGGTCATCCGCGTTGACAAATGCGGATGTTGAGTTAATCATGAGCATTGGTGTTTGGTCATCAGCATTGACAAATGCGGATGAACAAACACTGCGTATTTGTTGATGGCCATCCGCATTTGTTAATGCGGAAGAACAAACACAGGCGCATTAGATCTTGGACTTGGGGAGATTTCAGCAGAACAACTATCAATCCACTAATTGAATTGGCATGTATGATCTTTTCAGGGTCCAACAATACTCCCCCTAAGGATTATACAGCCTATTTACTTCAAGGTCTTGATGGTGGATGAGGTTGTGAGGATTCTGCTGAGTCTTGAGCAGCTTGAGGAGGGATGAGAGGTTCTGCCTGTGAGGGATCCAAAATTGCCTTTATCATGTTGACAAAGTCATTGGCTTCAGTCATCTTTTCTCGGTTTAGCACATGGATCTTCATTTGGCTTATTGTGTAGATGGCTTCCATAGGCAGCTTTTTCAAAGAAATAGGTTCCCATATTGACATAGTGGACAACCCATCTCTATGGATCAACAAAGCTCCATCAACATCCACTTCTAGCTTCACTGTGTTCCCTAATTGCAAGGGAGTCTTCTTCTTTCTTCTCTGCTCTCTTTTAGCTTTGATTCTGTCAAAGGCCATCTTCAGAATCTTTATACATTTTAAGAAAAAGTACATGTCTTCCTCACCCAACTTATTGTTTAACTCTCTGAAGTGCCTGGTGTATATGTAGTGGATATAAGATTCATCTAGCAATCTCACTTCATATCCACTAAACAATCTAATTTTTGCACCTTCTTTTCCTTCCCATTTTCTTTCAATAACCAACTCATATGTCTTTTCATCATAATAAACATTTGAGATTGGTTTAGAGGAATGAGTTCCAGCTACAATCTTTCTCTTTAAAGATTCAGTTGGCTTCACCTTGAGCTCAGGAAACACAACCTCTTCAGCTGGTTTTGTCCTTTTCTTCTCTAGAGGGTTAACAAAGGATCTATCTTTCCTCATACAGATAGCCTTAAGAGATTTGAAGTTTTTTGTCCTTTTGAACATTCTCAGAATGTCTTCAAACTCATAACCCCTGAACATAGCCTGATGATTGATGAGCTCCAGTTCAGCTAGTTCTTTCAGATCATGAATCTGCAGGGAGTTCACTAAAGCAGTATACTCAGTGAAGAATTGAACTAACCCTAAGATCCATTTGACCATAAACATATTCCAGTCACTATCATACTTCCAGGCAATAATTTTCTGATCAGTCTTGCCATGTGGAGTAGATACACCTTTGATCATTTCAGTAGTGGTGAGCCCCTCTTGAAGTATTAACTGGGAAGGCTCAGCAAACCACTCTGGATTTCTATGTAGAACAGGTGCCAAAGAGTCATGATCTCTATGGGTGAGCTGGATATCTTGTGCAGATAATCTTGTTTTAGGCTTTTTGATGATCTCATCTTCCATTTTATTCAGCCTTTCTTTCTTTTCATTTATCATCCTAAGGATGGCAGCCCTTAGGGAATTAGTCTTCATATTGGCCAATTTTCTTTTAGTATACCCTTGAGCAGACAGATAATCCTTCAATTCCCTGTCAGTCATGGAATAAGGATCAGATATAATGATTGAGAGGCTTCAGTCTGCTTGACTTTTGAAGAGGGTTTATCAGCTTGAGTTTTGGGAGAATGAGTCTTTTCATACTCAGTTTCAGCAGTAGGGTCCAGCAGTTTGTTTAGCTTTTCTTCTTCTGCTATCATCCCCTCATATGTCATCCTAAAGACTTCATCTGGATCATAGCCATGATTGATGAGAAATAAGGCTTTGGTCATCAAATCATCTGTTTGGGCTTTATCTAACATTTCTTGGACAGAGGGTTCAGGCTTTTAGGGCTTTCTCTGTCTATGTGTTCATCAATCACATATCCACCTCTATCTCTCCTTCTTTGAGGTCTATGCCCACTGACCTCATTTTCAGTTGTTCCTCAGCCTTTTCATGTTCTTCTAAAAATTGAGCAATAACAACTAGGCTTCGAGGATCATCTTGATGTTTTTTCTTTGGAGGATCTTCTTCTATAGGCCTTTTACCCTTTTCCTTTTCAGACAGGTACTTTCTCTTTTTGGTATATGTTTGTACTCTTTGACCAGAAGAGGGTTCAGCTATTTCAGCTTCTTTAGGTGATTTTTCAGCTTCCTTTTCTTCAGCAGCTGATGGGATTTTCTCTATTGACTCTAGTTCTGATTCTTCCTTTTGTTGTCGTTGTTCACAGAGCCTTTTGATCAATTCTTTTTGCTCCTCAGTGAGAATCACAACAGGTACAAGCTAAAGGCTCAATTCCTTCTCAAGAGGGACAGGAGATTGAGATATCACTACAATGGGCTCAGAAACTTGACCTTGATTTCCAATAAATTCCCAGAATTCATCATCAATGATGAAATCTTTAGCAGTGAAGCTATCAAGAGCCTTGATCATATCACTGAACTCTGATTCTTCAATGTGTGTTTCTTCATGATCTTTGCTGGTGTACAGTACCATAGCCAAACTTTGTTCTTGTGGCTTGGATCTACTTGATTCAGCTTCTTTTTCAGGCTCAGAAGATCTCAATTTCTTAGCAGGAGGAGAATCATCATCACTCTCTTCTGAGGAACTTTCACCTCCTTCTTCTTTGTCATCATCTTTCTTCTTGCCACCCTTATCTTTATCACCTTCATCATCATTGCTTTTCTTTTCAACCTCTTGATTTATCATGATTATCAGCTCCAACTCAGAAACTCTTTTGTTCAAAGTTTCTATCTGTTTTTGCATAGACATGATTATATCAGATTGCTCTTCCAGTAGGCTTTCTTGTTCCTCCATTGCAATGGTTTGGATGGTCAAAGTGTCCACATGACCACTGTTTTCATCCTTTGAATGTTGAAGACAGCCTTTAGGCTTTCTATCTCCTTATCTTTCTCTTTCTTTTCAGTCTCATACTTCTCTTTCATCTCTTTTAACTCTTTTTCCTTTTCATTTAACTCTAGAAGTCTGTCTTGAATGATACTAAATCTTCTATTTAGGAGTTTCTCCATCTTGGATACTTTTTGTAACAGTTCTGATATCATCTCATCTTTTGCAACAGGCATGATTGCCTCTCACTCAGCATAACTCTCAGATGGAGCGGCCTCAGAAGTAACTTGTCTCACAGGTATCTTCTTTCGATGATCCTCCTCATCAGATGATGATTTGGATTCTTCTAAAGAGCTGGTAGAATCAACAAACTCAACAAGCTCAGTAGAGACAGGGGATGCTTGAACAGGAGATGTAGGAGAAAGATGAATTGGTGAAATATGGGGTGAGTGTATGGGTGATATGTGTGAAGAGATGATGGGCTGTGTTTCTGGAAAGGGAATTGGTGATCTTTGTGGTGAGGGGATGGGATATGGAGAGGATGAAGAGGATATCTCAGCTTCATGAACGGAAGGCCCAGTGTGAGGATCACCACCTACATCAACCTGTGGTGACACTGGCCTCTGTCCTTCTTCAGCTACATCAGCTTGCTCATTAACATTGTGTTGACTAGGAGCAGCTTGCTCCTCTTCATGAACAGGCTCAGCATCAGAAACCTCTTGAGCTTGTTCCTCAATATGCTCATTTTGGTTGATCTGTTCCAGCATCCAGGGTAATAGAGGAGCAAATGTGCCACTGTGGAAATTCCTGGGGTCTCTCTTCTTTATGTACTGATAGGACTTTGCACTGTAGTAAGGAATATCCATCACTGGTCCTTCAGGTATAATCTTAGGGAAAGCTTCATTGATGAGACACTGCAGAAATCTAGGATACATGAGGAATTTGTATATTCTACCCTCCTGAATGTTTGACACCAGACCATTAAACACATAAGTAGACATGTTGAATGGCCTGTTTGTGCACAGAGCACATATAGCAGAAGAGGTGGTCACTGATATGTCTTTCCGTCTAGTCTTTCTTTTTGACAGGCAATGTTGGTAGAGATGAATGAGGAATCTCCATTGCAAGTCAACCAACCCCTTGACGATCTGCTTTCCATCATAACCTCCCTCATACCCAATGTTTGCAAAGAAAGTTATGATTTCATCATCTTCTAATTCTAGAGGAGAGTTGGCATCATCACCAAACTGCAGACACTGTCTCACAGTCTGTTCAGTAATGGCCAAATTATGATCAGGAGTTATTCTTCCTGATAGAGTCCTTACACCATCTATCTCTGTCACCTCAGCAGTGCTCCAGAATGACCTTATGAGTCTCTCATAGATGATAGGCCTAACTGTAATAGCATGAACAACTCTGGTAGTTAAGATGAATCTGATCATGTCTCTCAAACCCTCTGCCTCAGTAACATCAGGATGAAGATAGCCACTAACATTATGGGGCTTGCTCCATGTAAGATTAGCCATTAAAACCCGCATTTGTTATATGTCAGGGATACCTTCATCCGCATTAACCAATGCACTTACCTGCATTAATATTTGAACTTAATCAAAAATTAATGTTTTTGTAGATTGAATTCTTTTCTGTTTTCTGATGAACCGATGGCTATTATGAAGAACTATCTATACATTTCACTTGTTTCTTTTGGAGTTTTGACAGATGTTGGGATTGTCAATTCTTGCTTGGATTGACTTGTATATCAGGTTTGATGCATACAAGTTTCCCAGAGTTTGACTGATCTTGGACTTTTGTGCACCCAAATGTCTGCATAAGCTAAGATACTATAGTATAACTTCTGCACCAACACAGTCAGATTTTTTTTTGTTTTGATTTTATACAAATTAAGAAATAAACAACCTGTACAAACTGATCAAAATTTTAAATTTCTCCCCCTAAAATTTATATCCTTATTTAGTTAGAAATTTTAAGGATTTAAAAATTTTGGATCATAAAATCTCTTTAATTTTGCATGAAGAGGAGGTATACTTTTGTTGGGATCATAACAATCCTACATTACACAAGTGCAATCTTTTGATTGTAAAATAGACATGTTTATGAACTTATTGATTGAAGGTATGTTTGTCCTCTTAAACTCATACTTGGTAAATATTATACTGTATGTGACATTTATCATGTTTTGATTGATTTGAATATTCAACATGTACCTCACACACAGAAACATGGGTTGATTAACCATTCTCATGTAATGCATGGTAGACTACTTTCACATCTTACATAACCAGTTTACTTAAATTATGAGATCTCAATTTCACTGATCCTCATTGGGATTCTTTTACTTTGATCCTTTTGATATTTTGATCCACATTGGGATTCTTTTGCACTTCACTTTGGAAGGTGATCCATAATGGGATTCTTTTTGTATACTCTTTTGTTAATTCATCCAAGGTGAATGTGTTACATATTGGGAATCTTTTGGATCATGACATCAGCACTATGTGCTTGTTTCTTCAGATCTTTGCTCAGCAAAACAAAGAAGAAACTGATGCAGGTGAATGAGATTCATAGTTCATCATTATCTGGTGTGTTTGAGTTGCTACACACACATACACTTGAATAAGCTGATACTTACCAGTACTCTGAGATGAGAATTTCATAGTTGATATGATTATTTAGTTCATCACAGCATGTATCTTCCTTTCCAAGTTGAGCCTACCTACATATCAGGTAAGTCATGACAGTCTTTTAAATTTTGTATTAAGCACAGTGAATGATATAACGAATGTAATTATATCATTTCCGAAAAAGTATAAGCCACAAATTTCAAGAAAAAGACTTATTTTTGTGATATTTGATAATTTAATTTGTTATTTTTTTTTTTTTATTTTACTCAAGGTTAATCATGCCAATTGATTGAACTAGGAATTCAAACCTATTAGGTTCAAATGCCTTGGTAAATAGATCAGCCAATTGATTGTCAGTATGAACTTGAATCAATTTGATTAACCCTTTTTCAGCACAATCTCTCAAAAAGTGATATCTAATTTCAATATGTTTTGTTTTTGAGTGTTGAACTGGATTATTAGTAATAAACATTGCAGCTGTGTTGTCAATGTGAATTGGGGTGTGCAGGAAGTTAAAACCATAGTCAAGCATCTGGTTTTGAATCCAAAGAACTTGAGAGGAACAAGCTGATGCTGCTATGTACTCAGCTTCAGCCGTCGATACTGACACATTGGTCTGTTTCTTGCACTGCCAAGACACCAGTCTGGGACCAAGAAATTGACAACCGCCAGATGTGGATTTTCTGTTGAAATTGCATCCCCCGTAGTCACTGTCAGTGTATGCATAGAGATTGAAGTCTTCATCCTTTGGATACCATAGTCCAAGAGCATGTTTGCCCCTAAGATATATGAATATCCTCTTGACTGCATTCACGTGAGATTCCTTGGGATCTGCTTGATATCTGGCACACACACAAACACCAAACATGATGTCAGGCC
The DNA here is from genome assembly GCA_025506505.1 of Flaveria sonorensis. Lineage (NCBI taxonomy): Eukaryota > Viridiplantae > Streptophyta > Magnoliopsida > Asterales > Asteraceae > Flaveria > Flaveria sonorensis. The sequence goes on along the minus strand of JACCIY010001760.1, from coordinate 17,453 downwards.
TACTGGCTGTTAGATACATAAGTGAACCTATCATAGACCGATAGAGAGTCTGATCCACTGATTTACCTTCTGGATCTGGACCAATCTTCACTTTTGTATCAACCGGTGTTGTACTTGAACATTGATTCTACATATTTTGACTGATTGATGAAGATTCCACTGGAGGTTTGTTGTACTTGAAGACCTAGAAAGAATGTGAGTTCTCCCATGGCACTCATCTGAATTTTTGAATGCATAAGATCTTCAAAGTCTTGGCATAGTTGTTTGTGGTGGAGCCAAATATGATATCATCCACATAAATCTGGACAAGCAGCATCTCATTCCCTTTTCTCTTTCAGAATAAAGTCTGGTCGATCTTCCCTCTTTCATAACCATGTTCAAGAAGAAATGATGACAGAGTCTCATACCATTTTCGAGGGGCTTGATGTAAGCCGTACAAAGCTTTATCAAACTTGAATACCCTGTGAGGGAAATCAGGATCCTCAAAGCCTGGAGGTTGACTCACGTAGACTTCTTCAGAGATCTTTCCATACAAAAATGCACACTTTACATCCATTTGATAAACAGTGAATTTCATGGACGCAGAGTACGCAAGAAATAGTCGTATGGATTCTAGTCTAGCAACAGGAGCAAACACCTCGTCATAATCTATTTCTTCTTCTTGTGTATAGCCCTGTGCTACCAATCTTGCTTTGTTTCTGATGACGATCCCTCTATCATCAGTCTTGTTTCGGTACAGCCATCTGGTGCCGATAGGGTATTGTCCTTCGGGGAGGTCTACCAGTTGACATACTTCTTGTTTCTTGAAGTGTAGCAACTCTTCCTGCATTGCCTCAATCCAACAATTTTCTTGAAAAGCCTCTTTGATGTTTTTGGGTACTGTTTGACAGAGAAAACAAGAGAACAAACAGATGTTTGCTATGCTCGACTTGCTTCTTGTCACCCGTTCATTGAGATCACCAATGATGCTTTCAAATGGATGATTCTTGTGTGTTCTGGTGGTTGGAATTGATTCACCAGCAATGGTTACATCAAGATTGGAGAAATTCAGATCATCTTGGTGAGAGGCTGATTCATCTTGAACTGTGGGACAGTTATGAAAATAATCAAAACCGGTTTCAGTTCCTACTTCAATATTAGTAGCATTTTGATTACTTCTATCATTTGAGGTTCTTTCAGGTTCAACTGAAGGAGTAGCTTGATTTTGATCTCTGACTTCAGATGAAGGATCTTCTAAAGGAGATGGTAGTGTGCTTGGACCAGCTTCAGTTAAAACACATTGATTTTGAGATGGTTGTCTGACAGGGTCAGCTTGTAGTGGAACATCTTTAGTTAGTTGATCAGCAGAAATTGGAAGAATCATTGGAAATTCATCTCTTCTTTCAACTCCTGAAGAGGATTCTGCTGAATGTAGATTTCCCGCATCAGACAAATGAAATTGATCAAAAGATTTTGTAAAAGAGTCAATATCAAACAACCAGTCAGGACCATTTGTAGATTTGGAAAACGAATGTTCCTTGAATTGAACATTTGTTGATTCATCAATAATATTTAATCTAGGATTAAATACTCTATAAGCCTTTGAAACAGAAGAATAACCTACAAAGAATCCTTCATCAGACTTAGATGAAAACTTTTCCAAATAGTCTCGGGTGTTTAATATCGAGACAGGACAACCAAATGACTTTAAAAATCCAATAAATGGTTTTCTGTGAAAAAGAAGTTCATAAGGCATCTTGTTGGTTTAGCATCAGCTAGCATGGTTCTTGCTGCATCAATCAGTGTTCGATTTCTTCTTTCAGCTACCCCATTTTGTTGAGGAGTTCTAGCTGCACTAAATTGATGAGAAATGCCTTTGGTTGTACAAAATGAACTCAGATCTTCATTCTTAAATTCTGTCCCATTATCACTTCTAATTGTTTTGACCTTATGATCAAGTTGGTTTTCAATATTTGTGATAAAATCTTTTATCAATTGGGATGCTTCGTTTTTATGAAGTAGAAAGAAGACCCATGTAAATCTGGAAAAGTCATCAATGATCACCAAACAATACTGTTTCTTTCCAATACTCATAACATGAGTTGGTCCAAAAAGATCCATATGAAGCAGCTTCAATGGAGAGTTGTTTGTGTTCATTAGTTTTGGCTTGTGGGAAGACTTATGTTGTTTCCCTTTGAGACACGCTGAACAGTGATCAATAAAATGGAATTCTTTTTGAGGTAAACCAATGACGTGTTTTCCTTGACTAATCTGTTCATGTTTTTGAAGTTTGTGTGTCCCAATCGTCTGTGCCAAAGCTGTGACTCATCAAAGGATGCTTTAGACAGAAGACATGTTTCTTTTTTGGTGTGGCAGAATTGATGTTTAAGACATATGTGTTATTCTTCCTTGGTGTTTTTAAGACAACCCATTCTTCAGGAATTTGAAATCCTGGTTTCAGAATATAGCAATGAGTGTCAGTAAAGTGAGTAGAATATTTCTTGTCATAGATCTGAGACACGCTGAGCAGATTGAAATTCAGTTGTTCACAGTAGTTCACTTGATCAAAGCTCAACATCCCATTTGTCACAGATCCTTCACCCGTGATTCTGCCACCTTGTGAATCTCCACCGAATGCCACAGAAGTTCCTTGAATATGCTTGAAATCATGAAGGAGGGAACGATCTCCAGTCATGTGTCGGGAGCATCCACTGTCCACGTACCATAAACTATTGGACCTATATGAGTGACCCTGCAAGCACAACAGAACTTAGTTAGAATGTGGAACCCAAGCCATGATGGTCTTGGGTTTCCCGTTCCTATCAATGATAGTAACTTCTTGGTACTTTTCCCTGAATAGTGACTTTGAGTGAGGTGTTCTGGGAGATTGATGATATTTTGCATGTTTTATCTTATCAATTTCAGTTGAAGAGTCAGAAGAATAATGAAACCTTTGATCCCTGTTTCTTTTAAGAAACCTGACCCGTTTTTTATTATCAAACATCATTTTTGAATTATGAAAATCATGTGTTTGGTTGATGTTATGACATTTGTTTCCTCGTATTTTCTGTTGGACCAAAAGAACCAATGAGCCTGATCAGAAAAACCTTTAAGTCCCACTGACATTACAACAACTGAAGTAGTCTGCAACAGCTGAAGACATCAACTGATAACAAGGTCTGAAGACAAAGTCTGAAGTTAAAGAACTGAAGACAAAGTCTGAAGACAAAAGCTGAAGACAAAGACTAAAGACCAAGTTTTAGATGTTGTCACAACAGCTGAAGAAGACCTCTTCAGTAGTTGTGATGGTTTCCTTTCAGTAGTTATATTTTCCTTTCAGTTCTTTTGTAATCAGTAGTTTTATGTTTCTTGTAATCAGTACTTGTAGTATCAGTAGTTTTAGTTTCATCTTGTACTTAGCATACTCTGAGATGTTCTCAGTTGTTGTGAACATTCTCAGTAGTTTGCTTACTTTCAGTTGTTTGTAATAATTCTGTTAATGTCACTATCAAGTGACATCAGCAGACGTCACATTCCTTTATATAAGGAATGTTGACCTAATTGTAACCTACGAAGCTTAGCGGCTGACATACCGAAGCATTTGTGCATGAATGATATTATCCCTTTTGCAGAAAACCCTCTTTCTCTATAACCGTGTACTGTTCCATTGAATATCTATTGTGTTCTTGCTATATTTGTCTAATTCTTGTTCTAATTCCGCTGCAATTCAACTCTAATTGATCAAACTTAGATCACTGATCCTGTCAAATGGTATCAGAGCAGGATAATCATTGATCGGTTTAACAATTGATCATTGAAACTGCTATTTCGATATCTAAAGTTTGATCGAATTAGCATATTTGCAAGAATTGGTTATAGAGATTGATCTTCTGCTGCTTCTGGTTATTCAATTTGAGTTTCTTCTTGGTTCATACTGAGTTTGTTGTGTTTTTGTGCTAAATCTGTTGAAACTTGATTGAATTGGTTTGAATCTGAGAATGACTACTCCATCTAATGACCCTTAACAATACTGGCTCCTCAACCAAGCCTCCGATGCTGGTTAGGAGTGAGTATAACATATGGCAACGAAGAATGCTCCATCACCTGTCTGTTAACAGTTCAGGTTGTTGGACATCTGTGGTTCACGGTCCACACAAGCCTATGGTGAACAATCCGGAGACCAACCAAATGGCTCCGAAGAAGAAGGAGCAATACTCAGATGAAGATCGTAAACTGTTTGAGATTGATGCTAAAGCCCATGGAATTCTGGCCATGGCACTGCCTAATGAAATCTATTCTGGGCTTATGCATCATGAAACTGCTCATGACCTCTGGAATGCTTTGAAGGAACAATTCGGAGGAACTGATGAGGTCTTAGCAAACAACAGAGAAATCCTCGCCCAACAATATGAGACATTCTCTCATAGGAAGGGTGAGACACTGACTCAACAGTTTGAGCGTTTCTCCTGCTTGATCTCTGAGCTGAAAATGGTCAAGCATGAGTATACTAACAGCCAGATGAACAACAGATTCCTCAGATCACTGCCTGAGAGATGGGACACATACACCATTGTCCTACGCTCCAGTGCAAATCTGGATAGCCTATCTCTCACCCAACTCCATGGGAAACTGCTTACATTTGAAAGAGAGATAGAGCAGAAAAGGAAACTGGCATCATCAGGAAAGCTCACTGATGACTTTGTACCAGGGAACACTGCCTTGGTCGGTCATGAGTCAGAATATGCTGGATCAGAAAGCCATTATGATGAGCATATAGATTTCTCTTCAAACAGTTCTGATCATGCATTTGTTGGTGTTGACAGTCATTCTGGGTGTAATAGTGATAATTTATGCTTTATCATGGATGATTTGATGGGTATTGCTGATGATGATTTAGAAGAGATGGATATTTTGAGCCAAATGGCCTTGATCAATATCAGATCTCAAAAGTTCTACAAGAGAACTGGTAGGAAATTTCCAGGACTCTCTGGCAAAACCAAAGTTGGTTTTGACAAGAGTAAGTTGAGGTGTCACAAATGCCACAGGCTTGGGCACTTTGCAAGAGAGTGTAGATCAACTGGATCTAACTCCTCTGCACCCTTTGTGACCTTTCCAAGCAATAGTTCACAAAACAAAGGGCAACATCCTGCTAGTTCTGGTCATCACTCACAACCTCAATCTCCTGCATATTTTGTCCCTCAGGGTCCAATGCCATATCCATATCCTGCTATTACATGCCACAGCCAAATCCAGTTCAAGTTCCTATAGCACAACAACCTCAAGCCCTACCTGAGCCTCAACCATCTCCATCACAATCTCAACCTCATCACAGCTTCTTCACACCAGGAGTTGTTGACTGGAGCAGCTTACCAGATGATCTTTCTGGTTTCAATGAGCAATTATTTGCTGGTGCTGGTCAACATGGTGGTGAACATCCTTTTGGGAATCTTGCTCTCATGGCCCTGGAGTCTACTGAGGGTTCCTGCTCCAATGCATCATCTTCACAGGTAACCCAGGTATCTTTTGAGGCTAAAGCCAAGTTATGTTCTGAATCATGCATAGCTGCCTTTGTCTCTATTAGAGAGGCAAATGTAGCTTTAATCAATCAAAATCTTGAGCTTGAGAAAACTATTTCCAAAAGAAAAGCTGAGTATGAGTCTGCTCTTAATGACAAAGATGATGAGATTTACAAGCTTAAATGCCAACTTAATGATGAAAAGGCTAAGGTAGAGGTCATACTTAAGAACCACAGAAGTCTCAAAGAGACACTTGCAGCTACCCAAGTTGAGTGTGACCGCTGGGTAACATCCTGCAAGGGATTTGAAATGCTTCTCAGCAAGCAAACAGCTTCAAATGTGAAGTTTGGAATAGGTTACAATCATACTGCACCACCTACTGATTTTACTTCAAAATCAATAGTAAAATCTGAAGGTGAAAGTAATTTCCAAACCACATCATCATGTGATTCATCCTCAAATGATAATACAAAATTAGAGGATGAAGTCAGTGTTAAGATCTCAGCAAATCAATTGCCTGATGGTTTAAATGCTGATAAACACATGAAGCTGAGCAATTCAGATGTTGTCCCTCAAAGTACTCCAAGTACTGAAGGGCAAGTCACAACATCTGAAAAGCATTTCAAATCTGCTGAAATAAAAGGATTAACAACTGCTGAGGAATCTATCATACGGTCTTTCAGGACGGATAGAGAACAGCTGAAGAACAAGTCTTCAGTTGTTACCGATCCTTCAGTACTTAACACAAGTACTGAAAGGAGGAAAGTACTGAAGATCACACCTTCAGTAGTTTCCACTTCAGCAGTTGATCAATCCAAGATGAAGAATAAGCCATGTGAAATATGTGGTAAATTCAATCATCTATCTGATGAATGCTGGTACAAAAAGGGTTCCAAACTCAACAGAGATAAGCTCATTAAAGAAGAGATTAATAAAATGAAAAATGAGTTTGAGACCAAGTTTGTACCACAGTCATCTCAAACTGATAAACCCAAGGCCTCACCAAAATCCAAAAAGAAGGATGGGGTTTATCAGAAAACAGCTGATAGTGTTCCTCATGATAAACATCAGACTAAGTCTGTGAATTTCAAGAAGGAGGAAATGGTGGGTCACAGGAACTCATCAAAAACAAGTACTGATGTGTCAAATGAGCTGAAGGCTTTAGCAACAAATCAGACACAACTTGTTATGATGGTTCAGCATTTGTTGGGGAGAGTTAACCAACTAGATGCACCTGTGATCAAACCACTGAAAAGGAAATCCAAGCCCAAATCTAAGAAATCCATTTCAGCACCATCTCCACCTTCATCAGCTGTTAATCATGAGAAACAAGTTATGGTTAAATCTGTTGATGAAAACAGACCCAAAACCAAAAAGGTTTGGGTCTCTAAAGCTAACTAGTTTCTTATGATAAATGCAGGGTTCTTCAGCATGCCAAAGAAGCATCTGGTATGTAGACAGTGGAGGATCTATGCATATGACTGGGAGCAGTTCTCTTCTTAATGACTACTCTCAAGGAAAGAAGGGATTTGTCTCATTTGGAAATGATGCTAAGGGTTACATCATCGGGAAAGGATTTGTGTCAAATGGAGAAATCAGATTTGATGATGTTAACCATGTGGAGAATCTCAAGTATAATCTACTGAGTGTCAGTCAGATGTGTGATAAAGGGCATGTTGCACTTTTCACAAGCCAGAACTGCCGGATTCTGTCTTCCAAAGTTCTGAGGCTGATTGACAAGGTATTGGATGAACATACTCTCCTGAAGGCCAACAGGATAGGAAGAGTATATGCCTTGGATTTGTCAAAGAAGATTGATTTAAAAGGTCATCCTTGCCTGTTCTCCAAGGCCTCTCCTCAGGAATCTAAACTGTGGCATAGAAGGCTGGGTCATGTTAATCTCAAAAACATGAATCAGCTGATCCACAATAGTTTAGTGAGAGGTCTACCAATAAAGGAGTTCCACTGTGATGAAACCTGCACTGCTTGTTTAAAAGGAAAACAACACAAAGTTTCATTCCCTCCTATAGAAGAACCAAAGTCCACTGCCTGCTTGCAATTACTGCACATGGATCTCTTTGGTCCTGTGAGAGTAATGAGCATGGCAAAGAAGAAATACTGTCTGGTAATTGTGGATGATTACTCCAGATTTGTATGGACCTTCTTCTTGCATTCAAAGGATGAGGCTGCTCAGACAATTATTAACTTTGTGTTGTATGTTGAGAAGCAGTATTCCCTATCAGTCAAGTGTATAAGAAGTGATAATGGAACTGAATTTAGAAACCATACACTTGATGATTTCTACCTTTCAAAAGGAATCAAGAGGCAGTATAGCATCCCAAGGACTCCAGAACAAAATGGAGTAGTGGAGAGAAAGAACAGGACCCTAATTGAAGCTGCAAGGTCCATGTTGGCTGACTCTGGTTTGCCACTGACCTTTTGGGCTGAAGCTGTCAACACAGCATGCTATGTGCAAAATAGAGCTTTAGTGAATCAGAGGTTGATGAAGACTCCTTATGAAGTTCTACATCATTTGGCTCCTCTAATTTCATTCTTCAGAGCATTTGGGTGTCCTTGTTACATTCTCAACACAAAGGATCAACTCCAAAAGTTTGATTCTAAGGTGGATGCAGGGTATTTTGTTGGGTATTCATCCACTTGCAAGGCTTACAGAGTGTTCAACTGCAGAACAAAGATGGTTGAAGAAACCTTGCATGTGAAGTTCAATGAATCTCCTAAGGACAAAATCCCACAAAACCCTGTGGAGTTGTTTGATCTGGACATACTGCAATATGTTCCTTATCAGCCTCCAGCTGTTGCAGATCATGTGAATTCATCACCTTCTGCAGCTAGTCATCCATCTGGTGGTACTGATGTTGATGATGATCCCAGTACTCACCTATTCAAGTTTAGTGATCAACTGCCTGAGTCTACTAAACTTGATGTTCCTGTAGCTTCAGTAGCACCATCCACAACAAATGCTGATGAGATTTCTGAATCCTCTACTTCATTTGACTTGCCATCTAATACTTGGTTTCAAGAATCTGGATCAACATCTGTTGCTGCTGAGCGTGCTACAAACACTTGCACAGATCTCATAGTGTACCAAGAGCTGAAGAATCACCCAATGTCTCAAATCATTGGTGATATCAATGCTGGTGTCTCAACTAGAAGTCAAGTGTCCAACTTCTGCTTCTATGCTCTCTTCATCAGTCAGCAAGAGCCAAAGAACTATCATATTGCATTAAGAGACAATGGATGGGTTGATGCCATGCAGCTTGAGCTTCTTCAGTTCAAAAAGCAGCAAGTGTGGGAACTGGTTCCTCTACCCCCAGGTAAGTGTGCAATAGGCACTAAATGGGTGTTTAGGAATAAAACAGATGAAAATGGGCAAATTGTCAAGAACAAGGCCAGACTGGTTGTCCAGGGGTTTTCACAAGAAGAAGGTATTGATTATGATGAAACCTTTGCCCCTGTAGCCAGACTGGAGGCAATTAGATTGTTCTTAGCCTATGCTGCATTCCACAATCTTAAAGTTTTTCAAATGGATGTCAAAAGTGCATTTTTATATGGTAAAATAAAAGAAGAGGTTTATGTGTGTCAACCACCAGGTTTTGAGGATAATAAACATCCTGATTGGGTGTATAAACTTGATAAGGCTCTTTATGGGTTGAAACAAGCTCCTAGAGCCTGGTATGAAACACTGTCAAATTTCTTCTTCAGAATAATTTCACTAGAGGCTCCATAGATAAAACTTTGTTCATTAAGAAAGTGGGTCAGCATAAGCTCCTTGTTCAAATTTATGTTGATGATATTATTTTTGCATCCTCTGATCCACAGTTGTGTGATGCATTTACAAAGTTGATGCAACAAAAATTCGAAATGAGTGCCATGGGAGAATTACAGTTCTTTCTAGGTTTGCAAATCAAACAAAAGGCTGATGGAACTTTCATTCATCAGTCAAAATACACAAAGAGTCTTTTGGAAAAGTTTGATTTACAAAACTGTAAGCCCTGTTCTACTCCCATGTGCAGCACCACACAACTGGATGCAGATCAGAAAGGTAAAGCTGTTGATGAAACACTTTACAGATGTATGATTGGGTCCTTGATGTACTTAACACTTCTAGACCAGATATTATGTTTGCAACTTGTGTTTGTGCTAGATTTCAGGCTGCTCCTAAAGAGTCTCATTTGATTGCAGTCAAGAGGATCTTTAGATATCTGCAAGGTACTCAATCTCTAGGTCTTTGGTATTCCACTGGGCACTCTTGCAAATTAGTTGCTTTTTCTGATAGTGACTATGCAGGGTGTAAATTAACTAGAAAATCAACTTCTGGTGGATGTCAATTCCTAGGCAACTGTTTGGTTTCTTGGCAGAGTAAGAAAAAAACATCTGTTGCTACATCCACTGCTGAAGCCGAGTACATTGCTGCTGCAAGTTGTACATCTCAGGTACTCTGGCTTCAGAATCAATTATTGGATTATGGCATTACAGAGACTAAGACTCCATTACTAATGGATAGTGCTTCAGCTCTTTGTATTGTCAAGAATCCAGTCCAGCACTCTAGGACCAAACATATTGAGATCAGACACCATTTTATTAGGGATTGTTTTGAAAAAGGTCTGATTGATCCAAAGTTTGTTCCTAGTGCTGATGAGCTTGCAGACATATTTACTAAGCCTTTGGACAGTTCAACTTTCCAAAACCTAGTGTTAAGGCTTGGTATGCTGCAGCTAGAATAAGTGACAACTACTGATGATCTCAGTCAACAAGTACTGATGAGCATTCGTATACTATTGTCACAAATAAGTACTGATAAGTTCTTTTATCCTCAGTAGTTTTCATAACTACTGAAGACTAAATTACTTAAAAGTACTGAAGTACTCTATCTGTTGAAAAGAACTGATGTGGTTACAACTACTGATGTAGTTACAACTACTGATGTCAGTATACAGATAAGTACTGATGACCAATGAAACGTCTGAAAATCAAGTCTGATAAGTGTTGAGGTCAGAATGAAACAGCTGATGAGCTAAGAATTGACGACAACAGCTGATGAGAAACTTTTCTCTTCAGTTGTTTCTACAACTGCTGTTTCACTTCATACAACTGAAGCCAAAACCATGTCTTCAGTAGTTTACAACTACTGATGACTAACACCAAATCTTCAGTTGTTTACAACACCTGAAGCCAAAACCATGTCTTCAGTAGTTTCACAACTACTGATGACTAATACCAAGTCTTCAGTTGTTACAACTTCTGAAAGTTAAAACCAGGTCTTCAGTTGTTTTCAAACAACTGATGACAGCACCAACACTTTCAGTCATTTTATATCAGCCTTTTCTTACCCTATAAATACCTAAACTACTTTCAAACGTTTCATTAGCCGTTTTATGTCCTTCACTCTCTCAACAATGGCGACCATGAAACTCAAACCCAGACACAACTGTGTTGCCTACCTCTCGAAGTCGGCCTTTTGGAACAAATTTGATAATGCCATCGATCTTATGGTAGATTCCCAGTACCAAACCGCTTTTCTTCTGAATCCTACCATATACCCCGATTCCCTAAGCCAATTCTGGACCAACGTCTCTGTGCAAACTGGTGAGAATGATAGCCAAATCACTCTCCAGTCGTTGTTAACCAGAAACAGGTGGTCATCACTCCAGACATCATTCGACAAACCCTAAATCTACATGATGCCACCTGTGTCACAGAATACCCGAAAGGCACAACTGATATGTCTTTCATCAATAACGGGTATGAAGGAGACTTAAGTGCTACCACCATTCTGAAGAAGCACTTCCATGATGCTGAACGTCTTATATTCCACATGGTGAATGTCTGCCTTGCATCAAAAACCTCCTCATGGGATCAGATGTCCTCCCGATGGCAACAGGTATTATACTCTATCTTTGAACGACAAAATCTAAATTTTTCTGAGATAGTTTTCATGGAACTAAAGGATCTGGCTTTGAAACCTGTGGCAAACAGATGGATATTATATCCCAGGTTTCTCATGGCCATAATTTTAAATCAGCTAAAATCAGACGGCCTTGTTGGCCTTGGAGTCCCTGCTCCGGCTGTATTGCCTGAAGTATACTCCAGGCACAACTCTGACCCTACACTGAAAGGGGCTGCCCGGCTGCTAAAACCCAAGCAGGGGAACCCACAGCCTCCACTTCCAGATCCAAAGTCCCCACCAAACCCAACACCAAAAAGCCCAAAAAGGCTACTCAGGGAGATGAGTCCCTGAGGATGCCCCTGTACCACCAATACAGGAAACACTTACTGGTTCTAACCCCCCAGTAGTGTCAAAGACTCCACCAGCCCTAGCCGCTCAGGCATCCTCTCAACAGGATCCTGATGCAACCATAATTGGGGATACCACAATGCTAGAACCTATCTCAATTGAGAAGGTTACCATTGAAGAGCACCAGTCACCCCGGGTGCAATCTGCTTCAAACCTATCTCCAAATGCAACCGCCCCTCAAAGCCCAACCATTATAGTTGCACAAGTGCTGAGTCAGCTGCATTCCTCTCCTCCTCCCCAGAAACCAATTACAATGGTGTCAGGATCAGCGATCTAAGATTGATCAATTAGAGTTGAATCGCAGCGGAATTAGAACAAGAATTAGATAAATATAGCCGACACATATATTTTAATGGAACAGTACAGACACGGTTATAGAAAAGAGGTTTTTCTTCAAAATGGATAATATCATTCATGCACAATGCTTCGGTGTGGCGGCTGCTAAGCTTTTCTAAGTTTGCTATAGCTGCTCGTCCCCCTTTACATTAGGTCAACATTCCTTTATAAAGGAATGTGACGTCTGCTGATGTCACTTGATAGTGACATCTAACAGAATTATTACAAACAACTGAAAGTAAGCAAACTACTGAGAATATCACAACAACTGAGAACATCTCAGAGTGCTAAGTACAAGATGAAACTAAAACTGTTGAACTACAAGTACTGATTACAAGAAACATAAAACTACTGAAAGGAACCATCACAACTACTGAAGAGGTCTTCTTCAGCTGGTGTGACATCTGAAACTTTGTCTTCAACTGTCTTCAGCTCTTTCACTTCAGACTTTGTTATCAGTGATGTCTTCAGCTGTTGCAGACTACTTCAGTTGTTGTATGTCTGTGGGACTTAAAGGTTTTTCTGATCAGGCTCATTGGTTCTTTTGGTCCAACAAACTCCCCCTGAAACCAATGCAGCCAAAACCTTTAAGCTTATTGAGGTCCCACTTATTCTTGCAGAAATACTCTCTTGATCAGCTTCAGAGATATCGGATAAGCACAGGCAGGGAACAGGTTTCAGTAGATGTGAATGTCAAGATGGAAGGGAACTCTGTCTTAGGGAACTGGACACAGAGCGTTATCCCAACCATGAAACCTACTTCCCATTGATGAGTCTATAAGACTCTCTGACGTAGGCCTCAAGGAGAACAACTTGTTCCTCCTTAGTGAGTTCTTCTGCTTCTCCTTCGAAGAAGAACTCTGGGCCATAGTACTCTGATAGGTACTTTAACGTCTTTCCATTTTTCAACTCAACAGTTGTTATCTCTCTTAAGCAAATTCATCTGGAGTCCCTTCTAATAACAACTGGAGTTCATTTTTCTTGATCTCTTCAAGCCTCTTGTATAACAACCCCTTCTTGACCATTTTGTTCTCCATTAGAGTTTGAGGGTCATCTTTGACTTGTAGGCTCTCTTGAAGTCTTCAAGTATCTCCCAGGGTGAGACTACAATGGCCAACATAATAACAGCATCTATGGTCTTTCTACTTGGCCATTGTATCTACTTGTATGGATTTCTTATGAATTCTAGAACTAACCCTGGGGTCTGGCCAAATCCTTACTCTCTCCTTTTGATATTGAAAGGTATACCTGAGAGCATACAGCCTTTGAGCGTGTTTCTTCATGGCTTGTATAGATGATGACTGAGGAAACTCTTTGTCAACCATCTTCAAAAGTTGCTCATCGTGCTGTTTCTGTTGTTCTTCTTCTTCAATCTTAACTTTCACCATTTGCCCTGAAAGTCTGGTGTGATCATTTGTTGACTTCTGGGCTCAGGTATTTTTAGAACAGCAGAGATTGGCAGACTGTCTTCTTCTTCATCATCTTCTTCTTCTTCTTCTTCCATCCTCAACACCCTTTCCCTCCTTCTGGGTGCATCCTTGGATGTGGTTGAGGTGGTTTTTGGGGTAAGGGAGTTGGTTTTGAAGGTTGAGTTGGTTTAAGTTTAGTTTAGGGATTGGTTTTGAGAGTTGTGGGTGGTTGTTTTTGAGTGGGAGTTTGGGAAGGCTGATCTAGCATTTTTGTGGTAAGTTTGGCTTTGGAAAGCTTGGCCATATCAGTTCTCTTCCCAGCACCTGCTTCATCTAAGGCTTCGATAATCAACCCTTTATTGAATGCTTCAGAAGCACAGATTCTGGTGGTTATTGCCAGAATACTGTCTCTGGTCCATGATTTAATCTCAATAATGATCTTCCCAAGTATTTGCAATAAACCTGATCATTATCTCCAACCTCTCCCTTTCCATCACACTGTAACTGGCCCATCTCTCTTGTATCTCTTTAATCTCCAGCTTCTGATCTCATTGTCTAATGTAGCTGATCAGCCTTCTGATTCCTCTTCATCAGGCTTTTGAGTTTCAGCACTTTTCTTTCTCTGTATGTGATCAGCTGTTTTTTTTCCTTTTCTAACTCCTTTTCTTTCTCTTGTTGTTTCTCATCTTCCACTCTCTTTCTCTTTCTTTCTTTCACTGCCTTAGACTCCCCCTTTTTGGGTGCATTGGGTTCAGGGGTTTGAATGGCAGAAAGCTTCTTTTGCACAGCATCATCAACAAGTGTTTGTAGATTTGAGGAGATCCTCTCGTCAATGGCTTTATGCACAATCTCATTGATGATGGGAGTGATGAGAGGTAAGGAATGTTGAAAGTAGCAACCATCTGCTCAGAGGGGTTCTGTCCCTGAGAGGTGGTGCCAAAAGCAGTGGCTGGTGGCTCAGTTGAGTGTAGTGGCTGAGTGTTTGGTGAACCTTCAGATGAAGGTGCCATCTGTGGGTTTATTGGGGCAGATGGACTTTGATCCTGAGACATTTTGGCAAGCAGTTCTTTGAGTCTGCTCACCTCAGCCTCAAGGATTGTGTTATGGGCTAAGACATCAAAGAAAAGCCCAGGTCATCATCAGTCTTTGCTGAATCACCTGACCTCCTGATTGAATCAGGATGTACATGCCCTGAGTGTAGATCAGTTGTAGCATGTGCCCCTTGTTCTTGGTTCTGGGGACTTCCTGCCTCAGGACTGAGTCCTTCATCGGCAGTTGCCTCTGGTGAGGTCTTAGAGATGTTACCAACTGCATCCTGTTCATTTGCTGAATCAGTAGATGGCAGCCTCACCAGATGTTCTAACCTCCTCCTCTACACGGGGAGATTGAACATTATAACCCCTGTGCTGTGGGTTATCAGCAGCATTTTGGTCCTCTTCCTCAGCTGTTGAGGTTCTCCCCATTGTAATTGGTTTCTGGGGAGGAGGAGAGGAATGCAGCTGACTCAGCACTTGTGCAACTATAATGGTTGGGCTTTGAGGGGCGGTTGCATGTGGAGATAGGTTTGAAGCAGATTGCACCCGGGTTGACTGGTGCTCTTCAATGGTAACCTTCTCAATTGAGATAGGTTCCAGCATTGTGGTATCCCCAATTATGGTTGCATCAGGATCCTGTTGAGAGGATGCCTGAGCGGCTAGGGCTGGTGGAGTCTTTGACACTACTGGGGGGTTAGAACCAGTAAGTGTTTCCTGTATTGGTGTTACAGGGGCATCCTCAGGGGACTCATCTCCCTGAGTAGCCTTTTTGGGCTTTTTGGTGTTGGGTTTGGTGGGGACTTTGGATCTGGAAGTGGAGGCTGTGGGTTCCCGCTGCTTGGGTTTTAGCAGCCGGGCAGCCCCTTTCATTGTAGGGTCAGAGTTGTGCCTGGAGTATACTTCAGGCAATACAGCCGGAGCAGGGACTCCAAGGCCACAAGGCCGTCTGATTTTAGCTGATTTAAAATTATGGCCATGAGAAACCTGGGATATAATATCCATCTGTTTGCCACAGTTTCAAAGCCAGATCCTTTAGTTCCATAAAACTATCTCAGAAAAATTTAGATTTTGTCGTTCAAAGATAGAGTATAATACCTGTTGCCATCGGGAGGACATCTGATCCCATGAGGAGGTTTTTGGTGCAAGGCAGACATTCACCATGTGGAATATAGACGTTCAGCATCATGGAAGTGCTTCTTCAGAATGGTGGTAGCACTTAAGTCTCCTTCATACCCGTTATTGATGAAAGACATATCAGTTGTGCCTTTCGGTATTCTGTGACACAGGTGGCATCATGTAGATTTAGGGTTTGTCGAATGATGTCTGGAGTGATGACCACCTGTTTCTGGTTAACCACGACTGGAGAGTGATTTGGCGATCATTCTCACAGTTTGCACAGAGACGTTGGTCCAGATTGGCTTAGGGAATCGGGGTATATGGTAGGATTCAGAAGAAAAGCGGTTCGGTACTGGGAATCTACCATAAGATCGATGGCATTATCAAATTTGTTCAAAAGGCCGATTTCGAGAGGTAGGCAACACAGTTGTGTCTGGTTTGAGTTTCATGGTCGCCATTGTTGAGAGAGTGAAGGATATGAAACGGCTAATGAAACGTTTGAAATTAGGTTTAGGTATTTATAGTGTAAGAAAAGGCTGATATAAACGACTGAAAGTGTGGTGCTGTCATCAGTTGTTTGAAAACAACTGAAGACCTGGTTTTAACTTTCAGAAGTTGCAACAACTGAAGACTTGGTATTAGTCATCAGTAGTTGTGAAACTACTGAAGACATGGTTTTGGCTTCAGTTGTATGAAGTGAAACAGCAGTTGTAGAAACAACTGAAGAGAAAAGTTTCTCATCAGCTGTTGTCGTCAATTCTTAGCTCATCAGCTGTTTCATTCTGACCTCAACACTTATCAAACTCTGATTTTCAGATGTTTCATTGGTCATCAGTACTTATCTGTTATACTGACATCAGTAGTTGTAACTACATCAGTAGTTGTAACCACATTAGTTCTTTTCAACAGATAGAGTACTTCAGTACTTTTAAGTAATTAGTCTTTAGTAGTTATGAAAACTTGAGATAAAAGAACTTATCAGTACTTATTTGTGACAATAGTATACGAATGCTCATCAGTACTTGTTGACTGAGATCATCAGTATTGTCACTTATTCTAGCTGCAGCATACCAAGCCTTAACACTAGGTTTTGAAAGTTGAACTGTCCAAAGGCTTAGTAAATATGTCTGCAAGCTCATCAGCACTAGAACAAACTTTGGATCAATCAGACCTTTTTCAAACATCCCTAATAAAATGGTGTCTGATCTCAATATGTTTGGTCCTAGAGTGCTGGACTGGATTCTTGACAATACAAAGAGCTGAAGCACTATCCATTAGTAATGGAGTCTTAGTCTCTGTAATGCCATAATCCAATAATTGATTCTGAAGCCAGAGTACCTGAGATGTACAACTTGCAGCAGCAATGTACTCGGCTTCAGCAGTGGATGTAGCAACAGATGTTTGTTTCTTACTCTGCCAAGAAACCAAACAGTTGCCTAGGAATTGACATCCACCAGAAGTTGATTTTCTAGTTAATTTACACCCTGCATAGTCACTATCAAAAAAGCAACTAATTTGCAAGAGTGCCCAGTGGAATACCAAAGACCTAGAGATTGAGTACCTTGCAGATATCTAAAGATCCTCTTGACTGCAATCAAATGAGACTCTTTAGGAGCAGCCTGAAATCTAGCACAAACCCAGTTGCAAACATAATATCTGGTCTAGAAGCTTTAAGTACCTCAAGGACCCATCATACATCTGTAAAGTGTTTCATCAACAGCTTTACCTTTCTGATCTGCATCAGTTG
>JACCIY010001003.1:0-43869 GCA_025506505.1 Flaveria sonorensis | reverse complement strand
TTTTAGAGAATCGTTCTTGCAGCCGTTGTTGAAATCTTGCAAGGTAATCAGGTTTGGTTTGGTCATTTGTAGTTCCAAAGTACCTGTGACAGCTGACTATATATACTTCAAATGGGGGTTGGTAGTGCAGGTGTCAAAATGGATGGCTTGGTGGGTTGGGCGTGTGTTGAAACAACGGGTCGGGTTGACCCGAAGCTTTCTTTGACCGCCTTTAAAATCAGAAAGTTATAAACAGTTTATACTTTTTGCAGGAAGAGATGGAAGCCTCATATAATGCCAAATTCAGCAATCAAAAAACTCTTTGGGTAATGCCTCAATTATCAGTTTCCTGTTCTCATCTATTTTAAGTTTTAACATATTTAGGTTAGAATAAATGTTTAAATGATTATAAGTGAACAGCTTGAATGATTGAAGAAATTAACAAAAATTTAGTTAGGAAGTGTGGTTTATATTTGAGAATTGAGATTACAAGTAGCATGGCTCATTAGGTTCATTTTTTCCACTGTTTTTATTTGTGTAGGGGTGTGAAAATAACCAAAAACCGATCCGTATTTGTAATCTGAAAAAAACAGAACTGAATTAAGAATGTGATTTTTGGTTATATGTAATTTTTTGAATTTGGTTTGTTTGGTTTAAAAATTATTTAATCAATTTAATATGTTATAATTACAGTTTTTTGTAATCACAAGTTTAGTCCAATTCTCGATCCCTAAACTTTGTAAAAGTGGTTTTATTTGAGTCAAATAACTACATTTTTATAAGCTAGTCCTACTCAATCCAATTTTTAAAGATTTAAAGTTGACTATTGTGCATTTTTAGAAAACAAGATTCTTAACAATTCATGAGTTTTAATTATTTGGTATGCATTTTAAAAACTGTCTGAAGGAGGATTCTAATACAAATATTTAAACTTGGCAACAATTCAAGCGAAGAAACAAAGGGGCGAATTTGTTTTTTTTTTGGGTTTTACTCGAACTGAACCGAATCCAATTCGGTTGAATTTGGTTCAGTTAGGCAATATTTACAATTTACTTTGATTTGGTTTTCGGTTATCTTTAAGAAGTTTTTAAAAACCGAATAAACATAACCCATTACAAATGATTCATACGTATTTAAGTATCGTGCCTCTAAGGCTCTAAAACAACTGCGGTCCATTTACAGGCCAAAAACCCAACTTCACTCTACATGTTAGAATGATAAAAGCCCTAATATACTAATAAGCCTAAATGTTTATATATAGGGTTAATAATTTATATACAGTTGTGGAGTTTGAATTAAATTATAAGAGGGTGAGGGTGAATGTAAACTATTTAGGGGGTGCGGACTTTATATATTTAAAAAAAATTAATACTAGCAGTCCGAAAATTAACACTACTCATAGTTATACTATTCTGTTTTAATTATTTAGCCTTTTCTTTGTAATATTTTACTATTTTACTCCAACTAGAATTGACGTGATATTGTAACGCTTAAAATCACATCTGATAAATACAATTTGGGTCCTTCATGAGATTATCAAATCACATGTGATTAGATAATCTAGATCCATCACTTTATGATCTAATTACATAAACACACTCATACAAAAAACAATACATATGTATCTTTCTCATTTTGAGTCAACCCCTTTATCCTCCAAGTCAACATACAGTATGCATAAATACATCGAGTAGAGGGGATTAAGGATATGACGTGAAAAAAATATGACAAAGATAGCAATTAGTCATCATTCAATTTATACAACTCTCTCCTTTGTTTTATTAAAACCGGTACTACTCTCTCAACTTGGCTTGTTATAAATTTTAGATTTTTTTTTTTTTTATGTTTACACTCAATAACATAATTAACTTAATCAAACCCTAGTCAAAACATGAATATCTCAAGAGGGTATGTATATTCAACCTATTTTATAACATGTAGCTGAAATCCTACTATATCCAAACCTATTCACATCTATTTTCTAGGCAGTTACTACATGTGTAATGGTAGTGCGAGTTCAAGCAACAAATATTGTCACGTATACGCACTTTGTCAAGTCTGGTGATAACACTCACAATCACTAGGAGGTTGTAATGGTATAGTGAGCTGTGATGTGACTATTTTACCATTAAGAATGAAAGAAAAAAAAAGTTAATACGACTAGATACATTGACCATTACACATTTGTTCAAATCTTCTCACATGGGTACACCCCTTCATGAGCTGCTGAGGTGGCAGTCACGACTCACTCTCTCACGGACCCATTTATATGCCAAACCCATATGGGCTGACCAGTGGGGCCCAAAGCCCAAAGCCCACTGGTCCAGATCCAGAAGTCATTCAAACACAGTTCATTACCTGAACTAACAAGAACAGGTTGTTTGCTAAAACTACATACAGACCGCGCATAGGGTCCTGGAAATATAGTATGTTCACGCTCAGTTTATCGTTTTCAAAATGGAAGCAGTAATTTGGAGTAAGTAAAAGATTCTCAACATACAACTGAACGATTACCGAACAACAAAACTTTGTAAATCATCAAGCATTCAACAAAGTGATGCCTGTGAAACTCATAGGCCAAAACCGCACCACTCAAAGGCTAACTTTATTGCTATAAAACACGAAAATACATATGTTGTCGATCATAGCAGCAACATGTATATATATTTATGTGATCACTGTCGGGGCAGAACGGCCAGTGTATTCTTTCATCTTTGACAGCTTCAGTGCAACATCAACCTGTACCCAAACATATTGATCAACCTCGGTCAACATATACATAAGTTGATGTTATTATAATTTTGAACATTTATATTACTTTTTCATTTATGCCGATCATTTGATTTGTTTACAGGTTATGTGAGATAAGTAGAAACCAAAATCACATTTCCATATTTCCTAGCATGTATTTAAATAATTAAATTATTGTCATATAGCCCCATGAATTATGTTTACCAATAAAAAATCACGCATTTTCAACTTTATGACATCCATAACCTTCCCAAAAACTAGTATTACAATATGACAGTTCGGAGTGCAAGAAGAAGAAGAATGGTATAAAACTCGTCTAATATTTTCTATTTATAAAAATGGATAATGTGTTTTTATTTTGATTTGATAAATATAATATTATGTATGGCTATACATTGAAACTGAGTGAACCATCCAAAACAAAGCAAATCGCCCAGTTTGAGATCCAGACGTTTCGATTTTGGGGTTTCTTGGTTTAACGGTTGGTTCGGGTTTGAAACTTGGAACTAGCCGTTTAGAATTTATTATTTGTATATTTTTTTCAATTTTGAAACATGTAGTTATGTTTATGTACTATAACCATGAGCTGTCTTTATGAATTAAAATATTTTAATATAAAACATAAAAGGGTTTCAAACCAGCAATGCCAACCGTTAAACCGCCAAAACGGTAAAATTGGGTGGTCCGTAGTTAGCGGTTTGGCGCTCCGTCAAACCCCAGCCGACCGGGATCATATAATGACAATAAACATAAAAGAAATATGGTTTACCAAAGGAGCAAGTGCTTCTTGAGAATCTCTTCCAGTTTTAGATGAATCTTTTTCGTATTGCTCGATGTAGAGACGAATCGTGGCACCTTCTGACCCGGTACCAGATAAACGGAAAACCTACAACAGAATTTACACAAACTCAGAAGAGTTCAAAAGTTTTACCTGTTTTTTTTTTTTTGAACTTTGTTTACAAAAAAGTAAATAAATAATTCAAGCAACACTGACCAGGCGTGACCCGTCTTCGAATAAATAACGAATTCCCTGATTTTTTGAGACTGAACCATCTACCGGATCTTTGTATTCAAATTCATCAGCACTGACGACATCTGCCACGTCTGACCGCATTCCCTTTATGGTACTGCATATATAAATAGCTCAAGGTAAATCGAATAACAGGTAAACAGTTGCCATTTATCCTAGAGCTGTTCACTAGCCGAATATGAGCCCAACAGGCTTAACTTGGGCTCGAGCTCGCAAGTAAACGAGCCAGCTCTGCACAGCTCCAAAATCTCAACCAATCTGAAATTTGAGCTCGAACTCGGCTTGTTTACAACTTGAGCAGTTGAGCCATTCAGATCGGCTCAGACATTAAACAAGCCAAGAAACTTACTTGTTAACATCACTAATGGAGGATTGCAGCTTGACCAGTGAGCCATAACTTCCTTTGCAGCACCTGCATCAACATTCTTCAGAGAAACAAAATAATTCTCATCAATATAAATGTAGATTACAATTTTAAATGGTTTTAATTGTTCATTCATAATATGGGAATTAAAAAGACCTCATAATCATAGCGAGTATAATAGTGTCGTCCAAAAGTAGCCCAGTGTTGCTTCACAATATCTTCAACCGTTACAAGGTTCCCACCATTGAGGTTGTCCTTGTTTTTATGAGCAAGGATGGATAACCAAGCCAACACAGCCCAGATTCCATCCTTCTCACGTATATGATCTGACCCTGTAAAATAAAAACAAAATATTAATATATACAACAGTTCTCTCTTTTCTTTTTTCTTTTGGCTAGCAGTACAAAAGAACAAGAAAAGAGAGTGTTACCAGTTCCAAAACTTTCTTCACCACAAACTGAACATAATCCCGCATCCATCAAGTTACCGAAGAATTTCCAGCCAGTTGGCACCTGAAACAAAAAGAAGAATCGGGTGACTTTATTTTCAGGAAAACAGTCTAAACCCGTAACTACACCCATATTGTAAGTACAGGAGTACCTCAAAAAACTTAAGGTTCAGACTTTTAGCTACAACATCGAGAGCAGCAGATGTTGGCATGCTCCTACAAGGAGACAATTCACAATTACAAATCAAAATTCATTTCTATTTGATTCGGATATAGACGATTTACTAATTGCAAGATGATATGACATTAAAAATGAGATCCCTATATAAAGTTGAATATATTAGAGATGGCATAATGGGCGGATCAGACGGGTTTGGTGACGAGTTAAATAAGATCAGGTGGAAATGGGTCAGGCCAGGCTGGGTTGACCAACACAGCTTTGTCCATCTTCTTATATTTCGTAGATAACTTGATGTGTTAATTATAATCACAAATATCAAAATTTTGCAATAATAATCTGAATTGCATTAGAAATAGACTTTGTGCCACAATAACATGTTTGACCTGTTCAACCCATTTCAAGTTTTTTAATTGGCCCTTTCAGATATAACACAACCAGAATCACGCATTTAATGAGCACCAATGCCACCTCTAAGACATGAATAATCAAATATACCCGGCATTTCAGTTCCTAAAAAGAAGATGCTATTTTTAGGAGGAAAACAATACTTTAAGACGAGAAACTGAAGCACACATCGATTCCAAGAAATAAGCAAGTTATATAGTGACAGAATCTGAAAGTAACCTGGCAACACCCTTTAATCCAGATGAAAAGTAGGGTATGGCTTGGACTGCATTGGCAGCAATGATAGCGACAGAATCTGAAGGTGTAACAAAAACCTGAACCCATAAAAAGAGGTTTAACACTTTAACTTTAACAACTAAGACTCTTCCAAGAGGTAATATGTAGATGTTCATATTTGCATCAAGAAATTTACCTTTTACCAAGAATCATGTTCCTATCAGCATCACCATCAGCAGCAGCACCAAATTCTGGTGGGTTGCTGTCAGGGTTTTTACCCAATCCCATTCTTGCTACCAACTCTTTTGCATAGGTTAGGTTGGGATCAGGATGTCCTCCACCAAAGTCCTCCTGTTTGCATCAAAAGTTTAGTGAAGAAAAAAAAATCCACAAATTTAAACAAGGCTTAGCTAAAAACTAGAGGTAGCAAGACAGGTAAGTCAAAAGAGTTGGGTAATGAGTCAGGTTGAATAGGTCATTCGAGCCATGAATAGTATTGAATGAAGAATCAGGGTCCTTTCAGGTTGAAACAGGCAAACATTTTTTGTCACATTTTAAATAATCTTTATATAAACTAACAATTCAAATATATACACACAAAAATCCAAATCTATCAATAAAATCAATTTAGGAGGCTTTATGCATTAAAGACAGAATTTATATGCGACTTTTAAATAGTTAGACTCATTCAAACAGTTTCCCGTTTGGCTAAACTTTTGAAAATTTAACCTGTTTGGCGTATAGTCAATCCCAAAGTAACCCATTCGTAAGTAAATGGGACAAAACTGTAAGCTTAGGATGAAATTTAAGAACAAAAGAGATGGATCAGGTAAGCAGAAATAACCATTTTGTCGATTTTAGTCTAGATAGAAACACACCAAGTTGAATTGACCAGCAAACGCTTTTTAGTCAAATCTTCAAATACTTAATAAATAATTAAAGTACAGTGAAAAAGAACAGTTTAGGAGTTCATGTGGATTAAAAGTAAACTTTGAGGAGCCTTCAACCCGTTTGACTTGTATGACGTACTTGGCCAGTTCTGCTTTTTAATTAAGTTTTTTTTTATCTGACTTGTTGGAAAATACAACCAATTCATAAGTAATGGGTGGAAACTTCCACCTGTAACTAAAATCAAAGAACAAATGATACTGGACTAGGTGAGCAGAAATAACCTTGGGAACACAGTTCAATAATGAGCTCTCCTTTGCACCAAGCTCTTCAACAAATATACGTTTAGCATAAGCTCCAGCAACTCCATGCAATGCATCATAACTAGTAAATTATAGCACAATTTGCGTTAACTGAATGTTGGATAAGCACAAAAAGGGAAATATTTAAGTGTGTTAGTACGCACCGAAACTAAATTGTGGAGATGCAATTAACTTTTGGATGGACTGGAAGTCAAAGATTGACCTAAAGAGAATTCATTAAACCATTAATTGAATGCAACATTGATGTTTTACTCATTTCCTTTATCAAGAGTAATAGCATACTTCATCAATTTCACGTAGTTGCTTGCTGAGTCAAAAACATCAACATCAAACTGACCATCAGGACCTGAAAGTTTGAAATTCCAATTGCTGAGATATCCACCTGTACACACATATCAAGTATGTGATCAATATAATGCATATAATATAACCTTTATTTTAATTTACTATAGCATGAGGATTCAGCTCACATCAGGTAGGTCTTCTGCGATAAAATACTCCTTTATTGTTTTAGTGTTCTCAAAGATTTTATCAGTAATTCCTTCAGGTGCTGGCCCACCATTCTCCATATTGTATTTTATTCCAAAATCCTGAAAGAATGAGCATGAAAATATAAATACCACTGTTTATATCATGTCCATGGTTTTGCTGTTGATCAGATATCCAAACATACCTCATTGGGCCCACCAGGGTTGTGACTAGCTGTCAATATGAATGCCCCATTTGCTTTGGAACCCTAGAATACCAGACATGTGAATGTTAAGCTAATGCTCACCATTTAGTAGAGAGAAAAAAAACATACAAACAAGCTTACATCAACGCCAACTCGTTCACGTACAACTGCTGATACAGCGGGAGTGGATAAAAGTCCATTCTGGCCAACCCAAACGCGCCTTACACCATTTGCAGCTGCGATTTTAATTATAATCTGCAATGTTTGAAATAATATATGTTCACTAGGAAAAAAAAAACCTTATGAGGTTCCTTGTTTTAAAAACTTAAGAATCCATTTAAAAGTTCTGACTAGGTAAGGATAAAAAATAATGTCATGTGTTCTGAAGAGATCATTTCCAGAAGTAATTCCAGGCATTATGCTGAAAAGGTAATCCAAATGCTACCTGGATTGCCTCCTTTGAGTAGTACCGTCCATCACCAGAAACAACAAGCGTAGAACCTTTAACTTTCTCGGCAGAAAGGGCGTTGAACGTCGATTGAACAAAATTATGCAAGTAATGTGGTTGGGTGAATACTTTAACCTGAAATTTTTAAGTGACAAAATTATTATAGCAGTAGTGCTGCAAAAAATAAATGATACCTATAATACCCGATGTGGGCTAACCTCTATGGGGCACGGGCAGTGAACCCTTTCAGCTGTTTTATAAGTACATATAAAATGGACATGAAAAAAAAAACACATATTAATATGTATGAAAAAGGTTTTGGAAGTGGGGGTCTCAGTTGGAGCATCATCTTTGTCCCCTAGGATAGAGGTAAGGCTTGCCCCGACACACCCTCCCCGGACCCTACTAATAGCTTTTCTATGAGTTGGATTATATTGAGTACGTTTGTTTGTTTGTTTTGTTTGTTAGGTGATCTATATCTAGACCCGTCATTGATCTAATCAGATGCCTACAATAACTATAGTTGTATCCTAAATATTTTATATCCACAGGTTGCTACTATATATTAATTTGTAACTAGAATATTATATAAGTGATAAAATACGATACATATTCAATATACATCAAGGTGGACAACACTACTACTCATTTCATATTACACAACAAATTCTACAGTCACTAAGTATTATTTGACTAATTCTCATACATTAAGGCAAAAAGAATATCCACATTCGTCTACGTTAGTGTCCCTTAAAAGCTTGGAAGGGTGTCTGGTTTTAGCCATTACTAGGCAAGTCTTCTGTTAAGTTCTCATCTATTTATACTCTACACTGGACAATGGATATAATAGCATGGGAGGTTAGAAACATAAGATGACTTGTGCAACCTAGAGCACCTTCTACAAAGGTAATCAGTGGACTTGGATAATGAAAAATAGTCAACTCTCCGACTCTGAATTCAGACTATTGGCTCTACTTCAATGTGAAGCCTTTAAAATGAAAATTTTCTTGGGGAAGACACGTAGATCAGCATTTTAACTGGACTCCACAAACATCTCTAATCCAAATTTATCATTTTTTATGGCCTTAAGGAAGGTTATTTCCCATTTAAATTGCTTAATGTCTTAGAACCTGTGTGGGGGTGACGGTTATATCTAGACATAATCCCTTAACTGTTAGTCTGTAACAAATACATTTTAACATGCAACTTTATGAGCTTCTTTGTCCATCTAATGATCACCTTGCTTTCTACAAAACTTTCTATAGAACTGTTTAATCAAACAGAACATATATACAATAACTACTTAAAACAGGTACTAAAGAGTAAAGATTGCAATTTTCAGGAGAAAAGGGGAAGTGATTAACTATCTTTAACATTTATGCAGTGTCCAGCTTAAACTGTATGCATTCTGATCATCTATTGTAATATGGAGGCAGATCATGTTGAAGGTGTTGATACTAAAATATCTCAACTCAACCTTTGCCATGATTATCTAAATAGACTATTGAAATCCTATCCAACCAATCTGCATGCAGATATTCCTTCACAAAACAAAAACACATATAAGCAGCATCGTAACCTAAAAATGTATCATAATCATGCTTTGCCCAGTGGGCTTTTATGGTCTCTTTCTTGACTCAAAACATCATCTGCCCACTGCCATTAGTTGCCAGCTGAACCTTGGGTATTCAGTTTGAGACCTCAAGTCCTAACTGTAGCTAATTATCTTGTTCTGCAAACTTAAATCCCTTCCAGCTTGAGTAAATTCAGTTGAGGAAAACAAAATTATAAGAATCAGGATGGAGACTACGGAAAAGGTTTCTAAGGTAAAATGTTTGTTTGTGCCTACATTATAGAAACAACTGCATAAAGTAACTAGATTGTGTTGTTAAGTTACAAGTACAACAGCAATTAATCTGTCTTTTCTCCTGACATCACTTGTAAGTCTTGAATGGAAATTTGAAGTGAACACAGGTTTCTCACTGGAAATCTATCCCTATAATGCTGAGTGCCTAAATGTACCATCTTATTGATTTAACTGGCAATGAATATTCAATACCAGGTTATTATGTAAATATCTTAGAACAAAAAGAAATAACATAGTATACTCGTGAGTCGTGACCGAGCCCCATAATCAAATTCACCTTTATGGTTTTGGGAATTCGGTCACAACATTTTCGGGATTTAAAAGTTTGAAAATGAAATTTACCACATACAACCATAAACAAAACAAAGTGGCATCTTTTATTGAGAGGAAATACTCTGAACTTTCCAGTCCAATAGACATTGCCATCTCCACATCCAGTATAAAGTAATGTCCAGACCAATGGGATCCAAACACAGCAAATAGGTCATTTCAGTTTTCAATCGTACCAACATTCCCCTAATCTAAATCCAACGAACCGATCCAATGTTCCAGCACACATAATCATCATCATATAGATCCATGCATAACAACCGACGCGGATCAAAAGTACGATCTAGAACTAACATAAGCGCAATCACAAATTCACAATACACGCATCAACGGCATCAAAACTTTTACGAATCAAGCAGAATCACTATCCTAACCACTAATTCCTTCGTAACACAATCACGATCAAAACAATCGACGGATCTACAAAATGCAAAACCTAACCAATTCAAAACAAATTAACCGAAAATCACCTTCTTCCTGAGTCCAGATGTGCCAGGCTTTTGGCCTTCAATCGGCGCAGATTCAACACGAGTAACCTTGAAATTCGCCATTAATTCGAGGTTTTTTCCTGTAATATTAACGAATTACAACACAAATTGAGCTACTCATGTAGTATAATTGTGTGTGTGTGTTGAGGAGAGAGAGAAAGAGATGCTTACAGAGACAGTGAGGTTGGCGAAAATGAAGGTAAGTGAGTGATGGTGGTAGAAAGAGTGAGACATACAGGAACACGTTGACGGGGGATATTCTATTATTCGAGCGGTTCACACGGTGATCTGTCTCCACCGGATCTCACAAACCGTTTCCTCCTCTTTCCCCGTATTCTTATATGATTTCAATTAAAAAAAAGCGCGTTTTGCGTAAAATTTGGGAGGGTCGAAACATTTCATGATCTGATTTATACAATATTATCTTGTATATTATGTAAAAAAAAATTTCATGTGGATTTGAACACATGAGGTTACTGACGGAGACGGAGAGTTGTTAGATTTTGATCAAGTTGTCTAAATCTAAGAATGTGGATGGTTTGATCGGTTGGTTAAGATACAGCTAGTTCGGTTAACGTTCAGGTTTAACGGATTAGTGGTTCTGGTCCGGTTTGAAACTAAGTAATGACAGTTTAACCTTATTTATCTTAACGTATATGTATTTTAATCATAAGCTTTTTTATTAATTTAAAATTTCTAGTACAAGTCTAATGATTCTGGAAAAAAGAAAGAAGGTTCAAACCGTTACAATTTGAATTATTAAATTGTCAAAACGGTAAAAACTGGTCGGTCCAACTAACCCACCAACCCGACCATTTAATTTGTTGATCCTCAAAATCTTAGTTAGCAGGTCAACCTCGATATTTGTCAAACGTAACCAATGATTCACTATTTGAGGAAACTTTAAAGCCAAAAGACCTGTTGCATTTAAGTTGTTCGATTAGCGGGTGAGCCTTAAGAGATTATGACAGAGAAACTAATGAAAACATTATTCATACCGTATATTTGTCAATACACCGTACCTTAAAAGATCACCTGTAATGAAATTGATTTTTAAATTTTTTGCATGCCATTCAACAATGGTTTTAACTTTTTAAATGAATGAAATTATAATGGATCCTTCCAATGCTTGCTATTCTGAATTTGAAACATGATGGAAGTTGTACTTTGGAATCTAATATCACATGAGTAACTCATCTGATCATTTATATACACTCCAAACAAACGAGAACACTCGTTGTCTTCCTAGTGAATTATTACATCTTTTGTGGTTGTTATGGCGAATGATGGTTGCATTTACCTTGGACTTGTACTGACGATGAAAATGAGTGTGAGGATAATACGGATTTTGAGGATGAATCGAGTCATTATACTGGAAGCAATGCACATCAATCTAGAGTAAAAATTTTTGGTACTTTCAGTCCCACTGCCCCTATACCACTGATATCTCATGAACTGCATTGTTTAGTTGATGTAGATAGTGATGAAGACATAGAAGAATAGGGTATTAGGGTGAGTCGATGATGAGAAAGATGTGATATTTGGTATTGGTGTTGAATCTGTTGACAAGGAGGATGGTAAAGAGGACTTCTAGTATTGTTTTGGACCGTTTGTGCCCAATACTAATCATTTAGGAATTCTACGATTTATTTTCCTATTTTATAGATTTCATTTCTACTATTGTTTTGGACTCCTTGTGGTCGAGAGTAATTTTATTTTAGATTTTTGTTGGTGGAATATGTTACAAACCAAATGAAAGAACTCAACCCAAAAAACTAGTCTGATGGATGAGGATACCCATTTGGCCTATAAACCCCACATTAATTGCCCATACAACCGATGTGAGACAAATCCCATACCTTGTAATGGTTTCAGTCCATAACATTCGTCCCTCCTTAAGGACCGACGTCCTCGTTGGTCACGGCCACGTTGGTCACGGCTGGCTCTCTCCAGGCCACCACTCCGTGGGCCACCACTTCGAGGTTGGCTCTGATACCACTGTTACATAATGAAATTTTTTTATGTTACAATGTTAAAAAAACTTGGTACTTTTTGAGACTCTTCCCCGTTCTTCCTTTTTATGACTTCTATTTTTAACGTTACAAGTGTTTCATTCATCTTTATTTTCATTCATATTATTCTTTTTTTAGGTTATGTTTATACGACAACGTGAAAGTAAAGCAAATATACCATAACTAGGTTAGAACCCATGTATTACATGGGTGAACTAAATCTATTTTTTGAAGTCAATAGTTTTAAATTTTGTATATTATATATTATCAACCATTAGTAAATAAGAATAATAAATATCTAAGAAATTGTAAATGACAAATAATAAAGATTAAAAATTATAAAAGTATATTTTAAAATATGATATAATTGAAATCTTATAGTTTAGTATATCTTAATAAATTATTAGCATAAGAGGATTTACATTTTAGATATATAATTATTTAGTTTATTTATTTAAAACCCTTTTCTTTTAATATCTTATATGAACTTACCAATAACTAAGATAACTATTTACCAGTTATTAAATCACTCAAACAAAATCAAACAAATAATTTAAAACTAATAATAAAATTTTTTAAGTCATTTGATTGTATAGAGAAATAAGAAATATTATTAATCTATAATGAAAGAGAGAAATATAGAAAAGGAAATGAGAAGTTAATATAAGGAAAGGAGGGTGCGATTTTAGTAAGTCTTCAAAATCATTAATTAATATGTGTATATGGGTTTAGCCGGGAAAACCGACCTTAGAATGTTTAAAAAGAAACTTTTAATTTATGTTTACATATGTGATATGCATCTGAACAAATATAGCATGACATAAGTCTATGCTTCATGCAACATATAGAAGACAAAGCTGAAATAAATAATAAACTAGAGATACTTGTAATTTATTAACTTCACATGACTAAAATTAAAACAAAAACATTTATGGTTAAGTTACATATGTGAAGTACCATCATATATTAAAATTAAAAAAAAAAACATTTACGGTTAAATTACATATGTGAAATACCATCATATATTATAATGAAAAGACATTTTTTATAAATGGTGAGCACGTATCCATATGATCATACTCCTAAATCTACATTATTTTAACTATGTGACATAAACTCGTACCTTCAACCTTATGTGAAAGGATATTACCATTCACACACTAGATTCACTGGACAACGATCCATTTGACAATGAGCAAATATGCCGATCAATGGATTTATGAAAATTGTCAATATTATCTCGTCACACTGTGGAGAACATATTGAGAACATGTTAAGTGCGTATATAATCTTTATCCTTACTACTATATAACATACAACATTAGGGTTATAGTTGACATTTCAATAATAAGTTAAGGCGTCTTACAAAGAGTCGGTGCCTAAATTCCTTCTCCCCTAATATTTTCTTTTATTTTTGCTCCTCTTCACTAGATTCTTCTAAGTGTTTCAATATTCATTCAACGTGTTTAATCACCCGATCCTTCTTCACTCTTCTCCATTACCTTCCATTCAATCATCCGATGGGGAGCGATTGAAACAACTGAGTATATCGCCACTTCATGGCGGGGTGGGATGAAATATTATACAATTCAAAAACTTGTCTATAATTTTAAATTGTAATTGGTCGTAAAGTTAGAGAACACTTCTTTTCGTTCTAGCGTGCCCTTTGTTGTTACTTGCATTTGCAAGTTAGAATTTAATAATATTTAAAATTTAGAATTACTAATACTTATATTTTATTTTCCTTTTATAGCTTTTAAAATATATTGTTTTCTTAAATTTTAAATATACCGTTGTGACATGCTTAATTTATGTTTCGACTAAGTTTCACTCAAAATGAAGACATGTTGAATATAATGTATTTTTACTTTTTTTATTTTTGAATTTATTTTCGTATGTATTGTTGTGACGTTTTATTTTTATCTTAGTGTTGATATAAGTTGAGATCAAATGAGTCATATATACATGTTTTTTAACTTTTAATTTCAAAATATTCCATGGCGATGAGATTATTATATGTGCGTTTTGACCAAAATCTACAGGTCAAATATAATGTATTTTTAGTTTTCAAGAACAACTTTTCGAATATACCTTTTGTGTCCTACGTATTTGTATCTACGTTTCGACATGAACTTTATTAAAAATCATGCCGTTGCACCGCGCGGGCAAAACCACAAGTGATAAAAAAATAAGCAAATTATATATGTTCTTTTATTCTCATGATAATTTAGGGTCCTTTTATTGAATCGCACCCTATTAATTTAATATAACTAATTAGTTTATATACCATGAAATCAAATACACACCACAAGTTGTATAATGCAAAGCATAAAATGCAAAAGGAAATTAAGCATCCTCATCTAATTACAATGACTTTTACACTTAAAAAACACACCCCCGTATTCACCCATCTAGAAACTAACGACAAACCGTTAGATAACCGTTAAGTGCTCCACACTCACGGCGTTTGTATCATATTAGCAAAACTGTTAATTAACGCCAAGGCGTTACTCGTCACCTCCTTCACCTCCACCGCCCGGCGGCAAACCTCCGCCTTCACTCCGCCGTCCTCCGCCACATCTTCAAACCCATCCGTACAAGTCTCCATGTTGGTCAACGCCGCACTCATCCACGTCTGCACGTTGCTGACCTGGAACCTCACCGACTCTCCGGTCCCATGCAACCGCCTCATTTGCCGGAGTGACCCCCGGATTTGGTCCACAGCATCACCGAACACCGTGACACAGTCGTGCACGGCGGCGGCAACCCTCGGACTACTGTTGTAATCTGTTGAAAAATTGGATCAAGTAACAAACAATAAAACATGATTATTTGTAACTCGTTCACAATGTCACTGCTCTATATTATTAATATCAAAAGAAAATTATAAAAATAGTCTTTGTGGTTTGATCAGATTGTATATTCGATGATTGAGATCTAAAAATTATACAATAATCTAAAGCTTTATGAGATGTTGCATCACCGTAATCTTGTTATTAGTTATAGAATTAAATAAGGATAAACTATTCATTTTCATTTCTAAGTTGATGTGTATTTTAAAGAAGTAAAGTTAAGAGAACGTAAAATAATAATTTTACTACCATCTACCCTAAAAACTAAAAAGTCATTTAGTGGTGGGATTATTTCTGTACCATCTTATAAAACTTTAAATTATCATTGTAATTTTTCAAATTTGAGGATCAAACATGCAATATAACCAAATCAAAGAGACTATTTTTACAATTTCCGTAGCATCAAAAACCACACATACAAAGTCTCTTTGACTTATGTCACCTGAAAATAGTAATTAAGATTTAAAAATGTTCTAATTAGAATATTTATGTATATTTTATTCAAATTGAATCATTAAACAATCAAATTGAGTTATTAATCATCAGTTTCTTTTGTGTCAAAAAGGAAATGGAGAAGAAGATGTGGGTCAGGATTTTCAATATATGTAATTATATTAAAAAATAAAAAAGTACCTAAAATTCACGTTACCATTCCACATCAACATTAAAAAATATATATATTTTCTAATTGAAACAAAAAAAAAACATGCTAAAAAACATATTAAAACCTATAATTTAAATAAAACATGAAAGCTAAGTGACTTAATTGTAACATTCTTTAAATTAACTTAAGTAACTAAATTTAAACACTTTAGTTAGTATTCCGTAAATTTACACTTTACTAAACATACAACACCTTTTTTTATCTAGCTCAACCACTATTAACTAACTAATTTAATAAACAAACTCAATCTTAGTCTACTATAAACGCATCCAAACAATCAAAGGAACTAATATTAATAATTATCAAGATTAAAACCTTCATAATCGACGTGGCGGGAGATGTTGGCGACATAGCTGGTCATGTGCGTGGCTTTGGAGAGAGTGACTCCAATGGCGACCCGAGCGAGGCGGCCGGGGGATTGTTGGACGGAGGCGGAGTAGCCGGAGAGGGAGGTGAAGCAAGTTTGTGGGTATAAGGTGGTTCTACAACTTGTACGGATGAAATCTTTGTCGGTGGACGGTGGCGCGACGGGGCTGAGGGCGGTGGATGGTGGCGGGAGAGGGCTGCCGGCGGTGGTTATGGTTGGTAAGGTGGTTGATAGGAGATGAAGAAGAAGAAGATGGTGGAGGGGATTTTGATTTGCATGGTTTGTTATTATTATTATTATTATTATTGTTAAGTTTTGAGTTTGAAATGATTTTAGACATATGTTTGGTTGGAGTGAAGGGTTTAAGTAGTGTGTTTAGGGTGATGTGAAATTAGGATAATAGTTCTTTGTTGTTATGATTGTGTTCTTGTAATAGTATAAAGGAGTTGTCAAAAGTCAAAATATATTTGTTTTTTGTATAAAAGAAAACGTTTAGTATCGTCGAGTTTGACTATTCTAGGAGGATGTACGTGGATTGTTTAGTCGGGATATACGTTTACAATGATAAATGTAGTTATGATTTACGTAATAAAGAGTTATTTTGATTTCATAGAGACTTCGAATTAAATAAATGCATTTTATACGAATCTTCAACTAACTTGTGCCTTACGATAAATCATTGCATGTTTACATGTAATCCTATGTATGTTTCCGTTAGTTATGATTTACGTAATAACGAGTTATTCTGATTTTAAAGATACTCCAACTTAAAGAAATTGCATTTTATATGAATCTTTAACTAATTTGTGTGTTACAATAAATCATTGCATGTACGTGTGTATTTGTATGTCTCTGTATATATTTGTTTGAGTGTGTGTTCACGAGTATGCATTCATGTATTCATATGAATATACTTTACGTATTTTTTATGATATGCTATGAACACAACTTCTTAAAAAAGAGCATAATTTAAACTCATCTTTTTTAAGTTTTATTTGTTCGTCACATGAAGTAACAAAGACTTCATTACACACGCAAAACATGTCTCGTGAACTTAAAGCATATGGTGTCATATAGTTAAATCACGTCATGGGACGGTGTTCCCTCGGCTCCCGCACCACAAATCCATCTCGCTACCCCCATCTTTTTTATTTCTTCTAAACTTTGGCATTTACCACCTAATTCGCCCATAACTTTCCCGCTCCACCTCACCGTCCTCCCACACTTCCTCATAGCGTCGCTCATAACAAACCCACACGGCCACACCCTTCATCCTTATGGTAATAGAATTGTCAATTATATTTAAAATATAAAATTATCATTAAAAAAATCATTTGAAGTACCTTTTCTATAATTCCATTTTTCTAATGGGCATAATATTTAACTGATTCTTCATTCTTGTAACAACTTTACCCAAAAAGAGTATAAACGGAATAAACTGATAAGGTGCACATGTGACCCATTCCCATGATAATGTTTGAACATCCTCATTAATCCACGGCCCATATGAATGGGCCCACATAATCATCACTCATCATCAATTATCAAGTGCTTCTTCAGTTCTTCTCGTGCAAACGCACAGTAACTTTTTATCAAATAGTATCCAATCTTTCTGCTTTAATAAAAATATAAACAGAGGTGTTACGTGTTAACATCATATTAATTTTTATTAATTTTTTTTGTTTTTCTTTTTTATTAAATAACTATATTAATTATTAATAATATTATTTATTTATTTTTATATTATAATTAGTTTTTAATAAACTAAGAAAAATATCTTTTATTAATGTTATTTCTATAGAAATTGTTTTTTATAAAAATAATTTTTTCTAAAAAATCAAATTATGTTTACGTAATATTTTAAAATTGGGTTTTTAAGTAATTTTTTTATAAAAAAATAATTAAAATAGAAAGTTATAGTAAGGAAATTTTTAAAAATGAAAAAGTTTTTAAAACGTTATTTTAGAACAAAATGTTTATCTTATCTTTGAAGAAAACAAAATTTTAAAAAGTTCATATTATTGTTTTATTAATTATAGTTATTACTCATACGTAATTCCAATCGTATCATTTCTTAGTATATCGTTTTATAATTAATAATTTTTATTATATTTAATATTTTATTTATTCAACCCGCGTAATACACGAGTTTACTAAAGCTAGCATTTTATAAAAGTATAAATGGTAAATAATAATAATAATAAACCAAACGTATACATTCTTATTGTATATAAATATATTGTATGAAAAATCATGAAAATAGTTATTCGAGTAAAGTATGGTTTTCATCAATTAATATGATTTAATAAAAGTCTCGCTTAGAGTTTCAATTTAAGTAAAAGCAGAAAAGCAATATGAAAATAGGTCAATGGCCGCATGTGACACAAGCCATGCATCCCAGGTGTGTTAGAAAAGACATGTTTCTACTTTAATGTTAAATTTATATTTCACTTAGTTCGTATGTGTTGATTTTACTTGAGTTTTCCAAAGGTGATAGTTCGATTTTGAGTACTACGTAAATCTCATGTTACGCTTTGAGCGTAAAAAGTAGACGAGTAGCTCAACTTTGACAATATTGAATGTTTTATACACACATATATATCACAGATATGTATAAGATAGGGATAAATGTTATCATTGTTAACCTCTTAACCCAACCTAGTGGTTCATAGTTGTACACATTGTCGCTATAACTTAGCGTTATAGTGACATAACTATTGTTCTACAACGAACGTTAAAAATATATATAGCAAGACTATACCTGAATTATATATATATATAAACGATATATTTAATGGTGTAATTTTTATATAAAATAACAATATACAAAAAAGTTAAGAAGGATTTTGAAAGGGGGAGAAAGTTATTTTTTTGGGGGGGAGGGGGGGTGATTATTACGTAGTGTAATGCGATATAAATGTTTGTTACACTGATCCTTACAACATAATAAGTGTAAGTGTTTCTTACATTTGTGCTAACAAGAATATATATAGTGTAAGGCGGGGGGGGGGGGGGGGGGGGGGGGGGATTTGTTACACTGGTCCTTACAACATAAATATAGCGTAAGTGTTTCTTACATTTGTGCTAACAAGAATAAACGAGGGTTAACAAATGATCCTTACCCGATATGTATATACATATAACAACACTTTAAATTTAAGCTCAAGTTAAGTTATTTCTACTTTTCGAGTTTGAGTTCAAGTGAACTGATATATTCGCATTAGAGTATACTATTGCCTGGGTTACACTCGACATGAATACACCCTTAACTAAATCTCTTAAAGCCAAAAAACAATGTTCACCGACAATGACTTCAAAGTTTTTTCAACAACTGCTATAGATTTATAAATTAATGTAGGTTAGAAATTTACCTAAAAGTTGACAAAATGCATTTGCCAATTAACTGGTGAGGTATGAATATTGTCGGTTTGGTCAATTTAACCTTTACCAAGATTGAAGAATAAGCGAACTTGGAATAGAAGATCTAATTTGGTGTTTGATTATGTGAAGAAAGTAATCATTAATCTTTTTTTTTATGCCCAAGTTATCATGAATTGAATACATGTTTAACACAACTTTTGAAGGATGGTGTAGTTGTAACTTGTAAGCCTCTAATCCCTTTTTAAAAACATGTCTAGGAATCTGATTCGTTGTTTTTTCTGTCATAACCTTGAGTGGCACTTGTAAGATAACTTGTATATTGAGTCAGACAAATTAGTAAGTAAATCTCCATGTTTATATATTCATAAATTGTTCATAAAAATATTATTTGACAATAATATAATTATTAGTAAATGATAATTGTATACTTACATATAATGACTTATAGGTTAATTTTTAATACTTGATAATTAACTAACATATTGATACTCATACTGTTGTACAAGTATATAAATTCCATCAGATATAACTGAAGTTAACAACCGAGTGTTTGAACTCTTGCAAAAATATTTGAAACATAAGATTTTAAATAGTCTTAAAACATATGGTATGAAGTTTTTAATTTTAATAAAAAAAAAGGTTTAGTTGCACTATACAGGGAAAAAATTCCCTAATTTTTTGTTTGACTAAGTTCCGTTAATTTGGTTGTGGATGTTTGTAACCTAAACTAAACTGCAAAAAATTCCATTTAGAATTAAACTAGAGGCGGACAAAAAACCAGGTTAAGAACTCGACCCGACGGTATGAAGCAAACCGGAACTAATATAAATACAAACCGGGCCTAGCCTAATTGAATCAACCAGTTTGGCATCCGTTTGACCCTACCACCCCTGAAATTGGTTTAAAACCGGGTAAAGAGAGTAAATTGGTTCAAGAACTTATGTTTTATCTTTTGAAACTTGGGGTTCAAGAGAAACAATTTCTCTATCTCTTATAACAGAGAAAAGACTTGCAAGTTGCACCCACCCTACTTCTCCTCATATCCTACACATAATCTTATTATACGTAAGATATACCGGATATATTTGTTTGTTTTTTAAAACCTGAATTACAACGTTGAATAAGATTAAAACAAAAATCGTATTCATATCGTAATTCTTAAACTTAGTTTTTTTTTAAATTATGTTTTGTTGTTTCTAAAGCTCTAATAATAAATAAAATATACATTTTATGTTGTTGTTTTTGTCGTTACGAACCTGTTTGAAAACCAAACCAAACCAAACTAGAACCAACCCAGCATGATACAAACCAAGTAGGGTTTTCCTTAGCATCGAACCATTCTCCAAACCGTGGTTGGCCACAACCCGAACCAGCTTAGGTTACAAACAGATTTGTGCCCCTATAATTAAAACCAAACTATTGATTATTTGCGTTACTCGGTTTTTTTTTTCGTTTGGGTTTTTATTACCAAACATTAATTAAATGAATCACTTATATCATTTCAAATAAAGAATTAGAGCAAAATAATTATGAATCATAATTATGATATTGGCCGTGATTGACTCCATCTCATATGTCAACCCTGGACCGGTTTGTGTGGCCTATTTGCCCCCCTTTGCCGGGATATATGGCTAATTTATGGAACCAACCTTTTTTAACAAATAAGTTAACTAAATTAAACTTTATTACTTTCTAAGAAAATTATAAAAACATGAGTTGTTATTTATAAGTGTTCAGTTATCTGAATCGGATTTGTCATTTGAATTAGAACTAGGAAAATCGTTTGGAATTTATTAGTTGGTTTGGTTCGAATTTTGGTTAATTTAAACAAACCAAAATACAAGGAAATTTTTTTAACTCGACTAAGGTTACTTAGAAACAAAAAGAAAAAATTTATTTAGTTTGTAACCCGTTCGAATCAAAATATGAATACGAAATGGTGTCTGACACAGACTCGAAAAATCAAAAACCGAAATCAAAATCGTACAAATTTCAAGTTCAAGTCCAGTACAAATTTCAATTTCCTCAAGTTTAATTTGAATATTAAACATCCTATTTGACCGATGACCAACATTGTAAGATTATGACGACCGAAGTATGTCACTAAACCAATCAGATCCTAAAGATGGACACTTAATAATTCATGAACCAATAATTGGGGGTTTGATATCTTAAGACTAAAGTTTCAATTTAAGTTTACAAGACAAATACGTGTTTAGTTGTCTTGTATTGATCGGCTTTTGGCTAAGCTTTTCGTTAGATATATTCTATATTC
This sequence comes from Flaveria sonorensis, assembly GCA_025506505.1. Classification (NCBI taxonomy): domain Eukaryota; kingdom Viridiplantae; phylum Streptophyta; class Magnoliopsida; order Asterales; family Asteraceae; genus Flaveria; species Flaveria sonorensis. Next base: position 21,927 of record JACCIY010001003.1, on the reverse strand, counting down.
GTTGTTGTTAAAAAAGAAAGACTACTACGGTTTCTAAGAGGTTTTGTGCAGTGGTCCTAAGGACAACTCAAAATAATTAACACACGTAAACAATACTATGCTAACTAATAAGATCGGGTTAAACACAACTTGTGCTACGCAGGTGATCCGTATGAGTATTAAGGAAATTAATATAAGTTAAAAGTCATATAATAGTTACTAGACCTGCATAAAAATTTGGTTTGTGAACCAGAATTGGCTTTTAACACGAACCAAGACTAGTTTGAAATCGGTTTGTAAACCCCTTTGTTGAAACCGGTCAAAACCAAACTGAAACACAAAATCCTGGTTTCAAACCAAACTGGTTGTTTCTCTATAAAAATTCAATTTTAAACCGCGTTAGTTTGGCCAAAATCTCATGTTAACAATATTTGACCCCACCCGAACCGGCTTGACCTAAACACAAGTTTGCACCTTACACTCCTCTAGAGGGACCAATAGTCAAAAGTCCAAACCAAAAGACACTCATGGGTAGGTTGGGTTTATTATACAAAGAAAGCAATATGTATGAGTTATGGTCGTTGTAAAGCATAATGGGAGCCCAAACCCACCGAATTCAACACAATGTTAAATTGTTAATATCTTACATCACAAGTTGAGATTGGGCCTCAAAGCATAATGGTTCCAGAGGTCCATAAGTTGTTATATAATATGTACTACGATGTTATACGGTAACTACATTAGTAGTTGTTACAATTTATTTATCAACTAGTGGGTTGACCCCGTGGTGCGACAAGAGTTTTAAGATGGAAATCTGCATATTATAATATGAATCCTACAAAGATAAGTGAGTACATCCCAAAAAGTATCATCGTGTGTTTCAAAGCTACGATAGTAACATTTACAGGTAGAATGTAGTAGGACTAAACATATAATGATGATAATAAAAATAATAATGATAATAATCATGTTAGATAACGATAATAACAATAACTTTTCTCACTATAACTTGTATAACAATAGAAGAAAAAGGATGAGAACCAACTATGTAACAACTACACCGAAAATTCAAGTATTCTATATGTGATTAGTTCGATCTTTCGTAGGAACTGCCCCGTTATGGTGATACTCGAAAGATATGAAAGTTCTCCCTCAAGCCATGCATATGACTTTCATCGAAGACGACTTTCCATGGAATTCTATATGTATCTTTGAGATCGAGTATGGAATTCCATTTACTCACTTTAAATTGAGTATATGTTTTCTTCATTTTCCTGTTATGATTGGAGATCATATATTTTACATATCCATATGATTGAGTCGTTGGGTTTTCAAAATAGTGTAAAAAAAATGCTTCAAGTCATTGTTATTTGACTTGAACCTATTCTAAAAAGATGAGGTACTTTGAGTTGTTTATTGACACAAACAAAATTATGAAAAACTTGGAAAATTTTTCAATATTAAAACTTGGACATATAATAGTTCTGAATCAAATCTCTTTAGACAGAAGATCTTATGTCTTATAGTAGACTGCTCCAGTCCTTTTACGAAACTTTTATTACTAGGTTAACCATAACTTCACATGTTTTTAGTGATTCACATGACATCATCAGATAATACAAGTCTTGGATAAGAATTTATAACGCACTGGAACACCTTTGTTGACGATCCTTTACTCCGACGAAATCTAGGGTTTCTTGAACAATGTAATATCTCACACCAGATAAATCCATAACCCTCCCCCTCTTACTAAGACTACGTAATGTTCTTGTGAATTATGACTAATACTAGGTGTATAAGCAATGACTTCAAATCCAAATGTAAATCGTATGTTGGCAACTTTACATAATGCATAGTCTGTTTTTTTAGATGATAGTGAAAAAATTGTTAGATAAGTAAGTCACTCTACAGAATCTTTCATGAGATTTTCACATTATACGACTCCTTAATCAGTTCTTTCGCTTGGATCCTTTTTCTGCAATCGATAATCCCTTCCCTTCTTCCATTTTGTCGCAAAGAGTAATTAGGACCAACCTAGTCATGTTTTCATGTTTCAATTGAACAATTTTTTGTTTTTAATTATTATAAAATGAGAAAATTACTTTCTTCACCAAACATATACAAATCCAATCATGATCACAAGAGACTTTTTCGATAATACCCCTTACGCTCATTCTTCAAGAATCAAATATCATTTTCAAGTTTTAATTTGTTCATTTGGAATGTGACTTCTTCTATTTTATTTATTTTAATTTATTTAATATGAATATTTTTTTTCTTTTTTTTATATTAGTCCTTAAGTCTCGTAATTTGATCTCTTAGAATTAGACTCATTGTGAAGGGTACGAAATAAACCAGTTTGATTAAAAGGACTACGTGAAGTATTGGTTTTCTTCTCTTTCTTTATCCCATAGTGTTTAAATCTATCGAGAACTTTTTCTTCAGTCTAAATTGATATTATTTCTTTTCAATTCCTTCTGATACCTCCTAAGAAAAAAAATCAAATTAGATCCTAGAACCCATTTTATGAAAGATCCTGGCTTTCGTGTTTTTATGGGTCTTCAAGATCCTTTCAATGACATATGTTATGTTGAAGGGATATGTATATAATCCGATAGTTATTGTTTCGTTATATAAGGAAATAAGAAAATGGATTTTAATACTCTAAACTATTAATTATTGGCTAGTATTAATCCTAACTAACAATTTGACCAATATTAATCCCAACTTTCGGTTTTGTTACCAACAGTCTAACTGTTTGTTACTAAGTTAGTTTTTGATAACGTGGCATGTGATGTTGCTCGTTATATGGCATGTGACTTGACGTATTACATAATTAAAATAAGATATATAAACATATCACTCAAATTTTGCAACTCTTGCCTTCAAGCCACTCAACCAGTGACTAAAGTGTTACTTTGAATAACTTAATAAAATGATCTTTTATAAAAAAACACAATAGAAGTATATTTTTTATTTTAGTTATAACTATGTAATAATTCACGTGATACGTTATAAAAAAACTAACAAAGTTAACGAACAGTTATACTGTGATTGTTGTTAGTAACAAAATCAAAAGTTAGAATTAATACTAGCCAAATTGTTAGTTCGGATTAATATTGGCTAACATTCAATAATATAGATTATTAAAATCTATTTTCAACAAATAAGTATATTTATTTCTCTTTTTCAAAGTTTTTGAAAGGTGCCAATGTTAAAAGTATAGTTATTAATATCATTACATGGTGTGTATTGTTATTATAGAGTAAATTATCATTTGAATCTCTTACTTTTTTCTATTTTAACCGTTTACATGCCTATAGTTTAAAACTTGTCATCTGCCCCCTAACGTTTTTTTTATCTCCATTTGAGTCCAAAACACTAACGACATTAGATTTTTCTCTTAACTATTGTAAAATGATAAAATTACCCTTATTTATTGAGTCACATACCCCCATCCTCACCCCCACCCCTTATCTCTTATCCCTCTCTTCTCCCTTTCTATGTTTTTTATTATACCACCTCAGCATCATTGCCACCGTAGCCACCGCAACCACCACTGCAACCGCCACCGCCACCTCCATGACCACAACCACCGCCACCCCTATCTCTTCTCTTTCTTTCTCATCTCTCTTTTTCTCTCTCTCTTCATGGGGGGTAGCGGTGGTGGTGATGGGGGGGTTTGATGGTGTGATGGGGGGTTGCGGTGGTGGTGATGGTGATGGGGTCATGGTGGTGATGATGGGTGGCTACGGTGGTGGTGATGGGGGCTGGGGGTTGGTGGCGATGGGGGCTGCGGTGGTGGTGATGGGCCACGATGGTGGTGATAGGGGTTGCGGTGATAGGGTTCGCGGTCGCGGTGATGGGCGTCGCGATGGTGGCGATGGGGGTCGCGGTGGTTGGCGATGAGGGTCGCGGTGGTGGCGATGAGGGTTGCGGTGGTGGTGATGGGGGTCACGATGGTGGTGATGGGTGGCTCTAATCAGAGAAAAGAGTGTGTGGGGGGGGACTGTGGTGGTAGTGATGAGGGCTGTGGGGTGGTGACGGGTAGTTGTCGTGGTGGTGATGAGAGCTGTCGTGGTGTTGATGAGGTTATGGAGGTGGTGATGGGTGTATGTATGAGAGAAGATGTTAATGAATGGGTCCCACAAGTTTTTTTTTGTTTTATTTAATTTTAAGGGTAGTTTAGTCTTTTTCAACAATAATTTTAACTGAAAAACTAACAGTGTTAGTTATCTTGACTCGTATTGAAATAAAAAATAAAACGATAGACACTCAAATGAAGATAAAATAAAACGGTAAGGGGTAGATGTCAATTTTAAAATCATAGGGATACAAACGGTTAAAATTAGAGAAACGCTGAGAGATGCAAATGGTAATTACTCTTATTATTATTTTATTAATTTAGTATACCACCTAAATGGGTAAGACACCAGAACCGAAATTAAGATTGTTTTATGAAAATCCTAACATTCAAGAGAGTCAAGTGGTGATATTCCTTCTACACTACTCTACTTACTATGTTTCATTTTAGTATGTTTTAATGTTATTAAATATAAATACATGTTAAATGATTTTATTTCATATGATTTATTTGATTTTAATTATTTTCTTAATTTATCAATTTAACATGATAAAATGTATCTCAATTCCATAAAGTATGTAACGAAGTTGTTTATATAATGCGGGGGTGGGGTGATAATTCTTGGCCTTAGACATGAAGTGAGTATGCTTCTTCTACCTAAACGTGTTTACCTCACAATGGATCGAACACCGTTAGCTCGTGAAATAAACGAGCTTAATTAAAGTTGACTTAGCACAACTTTTTAAACTAGTAAGTAAATTGTTTATCATAGTTTTCTTAGTATTTCGTATCTTATTAGTTTCTTTTGAGATATTTAGTTTATAATAGTTGCGCCGTTCTTTATTGGCCAATACTCTTAACTCGTTTAAAAAATACGTCCGGACTATGATTCAAATTTTGAGACGAATAACTAACCGTCTGTGGTTTAGTTGGTTTAGGCGGATTTACCATTAACATTATAACATATGAATAGCTTTGAATTCCGTCTTCTACTAGTGAAATTTCAAAGAAGTATATATGTATTGACTTAGACTTGACTCGATTAGAACCTTACTTGTAGAATTCAAAATCAAGACTTGTGGAATGTGGATAATTGTAAAAAGTCTAGGCAACTTGGAACCAATTTGTTGACAAAGTTATGCAGCGATTGTCGCAGCCATGTAGAAATTGTTCTCTTTTTATTTTTAAGATGAGAAGACATATTGAAAAGCAACAACCAAGTAGAGAGGAGGGTATCCTGTCACACAGAACTTGACACACGCTATAATTAGGTACAACATAATTATATTACTAGAAAGATGTTCAAATACAAAGTGTATTTTTGCTACAAAGTATGAGAAGATACAATGAGTCAAAAAAAGTCACAAAAAATTATATCTCACAATCTAAATCGAATTTCAAAAAGTAATTCTGAGCTTTTGTTCACCTAGCCGTCCTCACTAAGAAAAAAAATAAACGAAAAATAAAAAATAAAAAATTAACGTTTTTTTATTGTGTCATTTATTAAAGACACAATGACGTCATTGTGTCATTATGAAAGACACAATAACGTCATTGTGTCATTATGAAAGACACAATAACGTCATTGTGTCATTATGAAAGACAAAATGACATTTTTTTTTCTGAAAGAGGACGACGAGAGGAACAGAGACTCCGAAGTATTTTTTTGAAATTCGATTTAAATTGTGAGATATAATTTTTTTGACTTTTTTAGTCTCATTGTGTTTTCTCACACTTTGTAGCAAAATACACTTTGTAGAATAACCTCGCCCATATTATTATTTTATAATATGGCAAACCTGTGAATTTGATCATTTTATATATTATTTTTGGCTAACTAACTTTTTTTACTCCCAAATATTATTTACATTTAAGCTTGTAAGGATTTAAACTCTAACTATCATCATTTTAGGGTTAACTTGAACAAAAGTTAACCGCTTATTCTATTTAATTTATAATTGTTTGATTCCGAATACTTCAAATAACATAAATGTTTTTATTATTATTTTTAGTAAAATTAATATTTGTGTTTGTGTAGTTTTTTTCTATTTGATTATCATATCTAGATACACGCAAACACGAACATTCATGTAAACATGTAACATTATCATCTCGAGATTAGATATACAATGTTCATTAATAAACGAAAGAAACAATGATGTAACCATATAATGCATTAGGGTACAAACTTGTTTATATTAAAAGTCTTTTGCTTGACATATGATGATACTTGTATTGACTCCAAGTAAAATAATAGACAATCTGAAACTATAAAAAAGCCATTTTCTACCGCACTCAAATGTGACTTTAATTATATTCATGTACCTCCTCATGGGCCATGAACTTCCCAACCTAATATCACGTAAACACCTATTCCTTTATTTTAAAACCTCTAAACTAGCTAGACACACCCTTCTAATGTACCCTAAGTGTATTTACAATGTAATTTCTAAAAATATATAAGTGTTTTCTTATATTATAAGTAATAGTTTTAAGTGGTTGTTAGTGAATGAAAAAGAAAATTTTACTATTTATCTATATATTTAGAGAATCGTTGTTTAATCTATATGAATTTTTAATATTTTTGAAAGTGTTTGTAAATTAAGGAGAGAGAAAAAAATAATTATAAAAGTATAACAATATATTTAATTAAAATAATAATAATTTTTAATGTAAAATAATAAATTCACTGTGAATGCTTGAAGAGAACACATCTAAAAAAATTTAAAAATATCAAGCCCTCATAGACTTTTAAAAAAGGGTTTGCCGTACGTTGATGTGGAGGCGACGGGGATGACAGGCTATGAGCAGCATCCACACTTTACACTTTTACATAGAAACACTACATACTTTAAGTTTGATGCATTTAAGGATTATAAGTTTTAATATGCTAACATAGTACAACACATATCAAAATTTAATACTTTTTTATACATTTAACTCTACTTTACGATACAAATGAATATATATCTACACACATATGTGATTTGATCAATGTAAGTTCCTTAATCTTATCATGTTATCATTCACTTTCAAGTAACATATTTTAAATTCACATGATTTCGTAATTCATCTATACCGTGCTTTTATTTGAAAAGAATATTTAAATCATGCAACCTTTGTACTTTAGATTTTTGCTCACAACATGTTGTACTTCGTACAAACTTCACATACGGTATACTTTGCTTGATGATAAACTTACTTCCATGCAAATTTAAATATACAACTTTACTTGTTTTTTAACCAAGGCGTGAGTAGAGGCTTATAAACTACACATACTTTGAATGTTTATAATGCATATTCTACTAATAAACATCAAATCTTATAACTCTTTACCTTGAATACTTTCATGTAAGAGACAGACCAATAGACCATACATATATCATCTTGTGTAATTATTATATTGTAAATTCTGCTAAAATATAGTTTAACACGTTATTTTCCCATAAAACTTTTTATTAGAATGTTTTACAACCAGTTTTAATATTTATATTTTATTAATCTCATAATAAATATTATTATGGAACAAACGCCGATAGCATGGCCACTTGCTGTGGTGATGATAAGTTTTCTTATTGGATTAATATTTAGATTCTTTGTATCCGAACGATGTTGCCTACATACCACTAGTACTAGATCGCATCATGTACACCCTCCCCCACCACACACACACCCACACACATGCATATACACATACATATAACATATACGTGTGTGTACATAATATTTTATAATAACCTTATGCAACTTGAAGCATTTCGAACACTGTACGATGTCTAGTTGAAATTGTCGTATTCTTATTATTTTCAGTCAAACAGAATAATTGGCTAAATCGAATTAGCTTAGAGTGTGTTTGGTGGCAGCTAGCGGCAGACCCTAGTGACTAGTGAGCTTGGATAACTTTTTTTAGTGTTATAGTTTTTTAACAGTAAATTCACCCGATTTTTATTTTAAACTACTCTAAAATAACTGTATCTTATGCTGGTGGTACGGGTGTTCAAAAATATCCGAATCCGAAACCGTATTTGAAATATCCGATATCCGAAATTTCGGATTCGGATAGTGATTTTGAGAATTTTCGGATATTTCGGATATCCGAAATATCCAAAATATTTTATAAAATTTTAAAAATATTAAATATTTTGGATGTTTTTAGATATTTAGGATATTTAATAAAAAACTTCGTATATCCAAAAAAATTCAAAAAAAACTATTATATTATATAAAATTTATTAAATAATACAATTTTTTTTTTTAATTCGGATATCCGAACGGATATCCGAATCAGAATCCGAAATTTCGGATATCCGAATCCGAAATGAACACCCCTACCTGGTGGACTAATTCCATATTGGTTTATCGTGTTACATGTTTTCTAGAGTTTGATACTTTTTTTTTTATCCGTACATATTACGAGTGATCCTCATTCATCACACGTATTTAAAAATGATCCCGTTAAAAAAAAATTTGCTCTTTTTACATATGCTTATATATTTATGTTTGTTTTACGATGAAAAGATTCGAGGAAAATTGAGTTTATTCAGACATATTATGTGGATTCCGTTATTTTATCTATCTCTAAGCCAAATATCACGTAGCAAATCACTAGACCAAGTTTTAGTTGTCAATGTCCTATCATCCATCATTTCGTGCCACCCTAGCGTTACATCATCACCGTCGTCCATCTTTCACTTCATCAGCAATGAAATATAGATCGTTCATCATTCAACATCAAAAAAATAATAAATACTGCTAATATTTACTAACTTTAAAACAATTACCTAATAGATAAAAAAACTAGAAAATAAATATAAGATAACTATTATAAAAAAATACTTCAACATCAAATCCAAACATTTTTTAAACATGTAACACGGATTAATCTAGTATTAAAATAAATAAATGTTTAAATTAATCTCATATTTGTGGTTCACAAAGAACCCCTCACACACCGGAGGGAAACCAAGTCAATTCATATTTACATACTACGAGTAGGAAATTTTATTTAATAACTATATTTTATATTATTGGACTATGTGCTATGAGGTGATGCATCAATGGCGCTACCAATGCTATAAGAGCTTACATGGTGACTGACACTTGTTGATCAAACATGTTAAGGGGCTGTTTGATTACTGCCGATTGAGTAGAATCTGACTGAGTCAGAAGCTGACTTAATAAAAAGTTTTAATTGAGTCTGCGTCTGACTGAAACTTGGCTGTTTGATTTAGTATCTGACTGACTCTGCTGAATGATAAAAATAACCTTATTGCCCCGTTGTTCTGACGAGTTTGAATTTAACTAGTGTTGTGTAATCAATAAAAATAGCCAAATTTAGAAAATTTCAAAATGTCATACAAAATACAAGAATCTTGGATTGGGAATCTTGTCTTCAATACACCATAAGCACGCTCAATAACATTTCTAAGGCAAGCAATATTAATTTACGCTCATATTCAGCTGCAAGAATCTGATCACAAAGAATTGTTCAGTAATTGACCCACCTTACACTCAATATACATACACATATATACAGGCATATACAGACACGTCAAATGTACAATCTTCTTCAATAATATCCTTATTTTAAAACCAAAACGACCCATCATAGTTTGGTTATATAAAACCAATCACAAAACTACATACACATATACATATTCACCAAGAGTAACAGAGCATGATCCACCCAAAGGGGATTTTTCAATCACTCAAGATCATATACACATACACATATTCACACAAAAGGGGGTTTTTCACTCACTCGAGATTACATACACATACACATACACATCTACATACATAGAGCTCTACATACACATCTGCATACACATCTATATGCATATCTACACCCACAGAAATTCATAGAGAAAAAGCGAGAGAAAGCAAGATTACCGAAGGATCTGCCGTGGGGGTCGTCTTGGGTGGTCGCGCAGGGAGGTCGTTGCGCAGGGGGGTCCGCCGTCGGTGGAAGGCCGGCTGCCGAGGGGTGGGGTGGCCGTCGGTGGACCCGATCAGCCTTTTTTAATTTTCAGGTTTGGTCAGCTACCTTGGACCCGGTCAGCTGAAACGAAACGCATATCAAACGGGCTGACCCGCTGACCGAGTCAGCCAGTCAGCCGGTCAGCCCGGTCAGCCGAAATCAAACACACCCTAAGATTAACTTATCAAATGCATTTGTATCACATTTACTTGGGTTGCTTTGTGGAGGCTACTACCTCATATCAACTTAAACGTTACACGTCTATTACAAGTACACCATGATTAACATATCATATGAGTTTGATATCACATATTCAAGTGTTATTGGATTTAATAATCGCAACTTTTATTTATTTGTCGAGATTAATTCCAACTCAAGAAACGAATACAGTCATTCAAAACTTTGAACTTATTTTCCTCCAACGATCCCTTACTAACTTTGAACTATTTTTCAACTTTGCCACCGCCTTGCATCCACCAGGTTTGTTTTTTGGTGTCTAGCCTCCATCGTCACCTGAAATCTATCTCCAGCATGTCAAGTGATTCAAATCAAGAAGTAGAGATTGATGAGTTTTAGATGCAAAAGTTTTAGATTGATGAATCTGATGCCAGATTTCAACTTTCTATTTAGTTTTTTGGCCACATAAGATATCTAAGTCATAAAAAAAAACTAATGGTGTTAACTCCTATTTAGTAATGAAACATTAGAAGAAAATAAGCTTAAATTGAAAGTGTCTGTAAATATTTATTGAGTTGGGATTAATTTCGACTAATAAATTAAAGTTGGAATTATAAAAGTTCAATAATCACATATACAAATGTTAGGATTATAGTTACAACTTATATTGATTAATACTGTAAAATATGAAATACATACGTGAATCATAAAAGTGAAAAGAAATGAAGTGTTTTGTGATTCTTGGCATAACATGCGGGCCCAATAAAGTAGCCATATATGCTCGCTTTAGACCAAACATAGGAAGAAACATTCAACAAAGCTCGCATATGTCTAACTCATCTAAAGGCAAAATTATGTGATAAAGCGCTCTTATCATATCATTATTAACATTCCAGTTATTTCCTTATAAACCCCAAACATCTAAAGAACCCTAAAACTAGTAGCGGAGCTTGAACAATCCAGTACAGGGGACGGGGGCGAAATTTTTTTTTTGATGGGGGCGAACTCGATATTTATATAAAAATTTACACTACCGGACCAAAAATTTACACTACCGGACTAAAATTTAACACTACCGTCGAAAAAAAGAGGGGGGGGGGGCGGCGGCCCCCCCGGCCCCTTCAATGCTTCGCCTCTGCCTAAAACGACTATGAGAGTTTCCTTAAATAAAAACTACATGACTATCACCCTACCGATTCCCATCTTTGTACGTGCTTGAATAACATTAAAGGACATATATATATGTTGTCTTTATCCACACAAAATCTACTCTTATCGATTAATGTATCGTTCGAGACACCCTATTTTCTCCTCCTTTATTCTCATATGCAAATCAAGACCCAACTGATATTCATATCTAAAAGAATTTGATACTATGCATCCATATTCCCTTGTGTATAGGTCCATAAATAAAGTGCAGGAATACAAGTATGCATATTATTGTTTGATCGTTATAAAACTGAACACATTCATGTTCTTTTATGTGTTTTTGTTAAAATATAAGGTTTCATGTCTTTCGGCCATTTTATATATTTGTTCAATTTATGTCGCCGAAACAAATATAAACAAAATTTCTCTGAACAAATTCGCAAACGGTTCGTTCAGTTTGTTTTTAAATGCTTATATTCTCATCTAGTATCTCTCTACACACATTTCACAAGATAACAAGAAGAAATAATCTAATGTCATAGATTAAATTTTTATATGATATAATCATTTAATACTTATATTATATCTATTTATTACAAGAATCCAAAAAACAAAGAAAAAGGAGACGAAAGTGCACTAAGTTTCAAGTGAAGATCATAAAAAGACGGTGAAACCGTGAAGAGTAGAGGGGCGCAAGGCAAAAGGCAAATTAGGTAAATGTCTTAAATGCCCCCACCCTCATTTACGCCTATCACTACTCCACCTCCTCACATACCTTGAAAATGATTGGTCAAAACGTTAGATGGTAGTTAACGGAAATGTAACGGTTTCTTATTATATACCACCATCATGACCCGTTGAGATTGAACCCGACCCGAATGGTGAATTAATATACCTTACATTGATTTAGGGGTGTTTATGATCTAGGTTTTTACGAATTTTTTGGAGTAGATGTTTGACTACGGTTTTAGAGGTGTTAATCAGTGGCGGAGCTTGAACATTCTTATAAAAGAGGCGAGGGCGAAATTAAATTTTTTTAAAGGGGACGAAGTCGATATATATGTATAAAAATTTACACTATCGGACCATAAATTTACACTACCGAACAAAAAATTTACACTACTGACGAAAAAAAAAGGAGGCAGTAACCTCTCTGCCCCAATTAACCACTACCATTGGTGTTTATGGTCCAATTCAACAAGTTTTTATGAAATCTTAGGGGTAAATGTTTGGCTACGGTTTTAAAAAACAACAAATTAAACCGACCGTGAACTTAGAGGGTCCGCTCGACTAAGAGTCTTTATTAATTTGGTGGTTTAAACCGGCTTCTCTTCACTTCTTTTTTTTAATTATTAAGTTTTATTAGATTTCTAAAGTGATAAAAATAATTTATGATAAATAATACATGTACATAACTATATATTAGAAAAGTAAAAAAAAATATACATAATAAACGTTACACATCCGTCAGTTTACAAGACTAGTTTTAAGATTCAAACCGGATTTAATCGTTAAACCACAAAACCAAAATAACCAAAACATTAATCTCTGTCTACAATTTTGAACAGTCTTTTTTTTTTTCCCCAAAATGATTTAAACTCTCTTTTTTTTTGCTAAAATCATTACTTTCTTTTAAAAGTTTGATCATGGTAAATATGATTCACGACCACGATACATATTCATAATTACATGTTTCATTTATAAAAATATTCAATGTTAAAACGACAAGTTTCAAGCTTCAAGTTTTAAATCAGACAAACTTATAAAAACCAAAAAAAATCACACTATGAACAAAGCCGTTCAATTTTAAACTGGATGACTTGTTTTGATATGTTTGCATATTACATATCACTACCAAGACCCGAAGAAGTTACAACCCGACCCGAACGGTCTATCTACCCACCCACCTCACCAACTGTACAAGTCAAACGAAAGCCCCTGTACCATGGGTATCCGAACCCACACCCATCCTTTCGGACCCTATCACGTGTTCTACTCTCATTGGCCCATACTCACGCATCCAATGAGCTCCTTTTTCCCTCTATAAAACCAAACGACGACGCTTCACTTTTCCATCACCCACCGTTTCCCCCTCCCGTAACGTCGAAATGGCGCCAAAAGCTGTAACTTCTCCGGCAGCTTTTCCGGTGGCTTTTGCCGTTATTACTCTTGTTCTTCTTCTCTCTGCCTCCGTCAACGCACATGACTACTTTGATGCTTTACGGAAATGCATTATGTTCTTTGAAGGTCAACGTTCCGGCAGACTTCCGCCGGATCAGCGTGTCAGGTGGCGGAGTCATTCTGCATTGCGCGACGGAGACTCCGCCGGGTAATTGTTTCATGTTCTATTGTATATACATTCATTTTGTCGTGTAGTGAATAGTGTTTTTGCTTTTGATGTTTTTCATGTTCGCTGATCGGTTATACGCTTCGTTTAGGTCAAAATCGTGAGTTCGTGATTGTGTTTTTCACTTTTGTTGTTGAAATTCGTAGTGTAGCTATGCAGTTGTGCGTTTGATTTGTATTCTGATCAGTAGTTTATGATTTTTGTGAATTTTGCATTCATCAGTTCGTGAAGTGAAATTGTTAAACGGTTACGGACTTTGTTTAGGTCAAAATCGTGAGCTCGTGATTTTAACGTGCTTTTCACTTTTTTTGTTGTGTTGAATTTCATAGTGCCGCAGTACAGTTGTGCGTTTGATTTGTTTTTTGTTCTATAGTTTATGTTTTCTATAAATTTCAGTCTTATAATAGTGTAGTCAAATGTAGGTTCACTATTGACCATTTTCACGTTTTCTACACTATTATACGCTTCGTTTAGCTCAAAATCATGAGTTCAATTCGTGATTCTAACGAGTTTTTCACTTTTTTATGTTAAGTTTCGTAGTACATTAGTGTGTTTAATTTGATTCCTGTTCGATAGTATACATTTTCTGTATATTTTTTATTCATCTAATCGTGTAGTGTAACGTAGGTTTACTTTTGACGTTTTTCACGTTTGCTACACGATTATACCCTTCGTTTAGGTCAAAATCACGAGTTCGTGATATTAACGTGTTTTTCACCTTTTGCGTTGAGTTTCGTATTGTTTTGAATCCTGTTCAATAGTTTTTGAACTCTATAAATTTCACATTCGTCTAATCGTGTAGTGAAATGTAGGTTTACATTTGTCGTTTGATTTGTTTATCGTTGAATACCTTACGATTGTGAAATTTACAGGTCGATTTGAGAGGAGGATACTACGACGCCGGTGATAACGTCAAGTTCGGTTTTCCGATGGCGTTTACGACGACAATGCTGGCCTGGAGTGTGATCGATTTCGGTAAGACAATGGGGCCGGAGCTCGGGAATGCACTTAAGGCGGTGAAATGGGGAACTGATTACCTATTGAAAGCAACGGCAACAGACGGCGTCGTTTATGTTCAAGTCGGAGACCCTTATTCCGATCACAACTGTTGGGAGAGGCCGGAGGATATGGATACGCTGCGTACGGTGTATAGGATTGATCGGAGCCACCCTGGATCTGACGTGGCAGGGGAAACCGCTGCCGCGTTGGCCGCTGCATCGATTGTTTTTCGGTCATGGGATCCCGTGTACTCCCGCTTCCTGCTCAACCGTGCTGTTAAGGTGCGATTTTATTTTGTCAGTTTTATATGGTTTTCTTACGTGTCAATTGCTGATTGGTTTGTTGCTATCTTTCGAAATATGCTCTGATTATTTCTTGGAAAAGAAGATATTAAGTACTATGTGGTATTTGTTTCTGTAGATGTTGAAATTAGTTATATCAAAGAGTAAATTACCGAAATGTCCCTTTTTGCCTTGCCGTTTCCTTAAAATGGATTCTAAAAGTTTTTCTTTTTAGAATTTCCCTCAATACAAGTTGTCCACGTTTTTTCAGACAGGCATGGCCGTCTAGCCACTCAAAATCGTATAAGTGTTTGTAGAGGCGCCCACCAGTGTTAGAAGGCGCCCGGCATCATAAAAGAACACGTGTATGATTTTGAGTGGTTCGTTATACATGCGTCACCCCTGTCTAAAAAGGTGTCGGCGTTTTGTCTAAAGATGATATTTTGAGAAGAAATTCTTGGGGGAACGTTTTGAGGGAAATAAGGGAAAAAAACATATTGAGAATTTTTCCTATTAAATTGTGAGTATGGATTTTTGTATCTCCGAATTTGTTATGTTATTGAGTTTTAAATTCCAAGTGTAAAAAAGTAACATGAACACTCGTATTTAGGATTTTTTACAATTTGATTTTTTGAGATGAAATGTAATGGTGACAACAAAAAGCTTGTGAGAGAATAGTGAAAGTTACATTGAAATAGATAATTCTTATGTCAAATGTTACATACTTTATTCACATGGGATGCCACTTATTGAAATTATGTTAAATAACTTCCTTTTAGTGCTAGTAATCACGTACTACTATTTTAACGTTAATGTAGCCTGGATGTGGATAGTTTTGATTGGATGAGTTACTATTCACTCCTCTGGTAGCTTACTACGGCTTTTACTATATATAATTCATATTAAATATTTCAATTTCAACTTTTAGATAATGTATTGCACTTTCGTATCAATTTGTGCTTGTTCATTCACAAACTCCCATACTAGATAAAGTGTGTAGATTTTTTAGTAAAGTTAGCGAATGTGTAACTTAACTGTTTTAAATTTTTTTATAGTAGGATCGTTTGATAGTCACTGATCGTTCTATTAAAATCTTCAATTTTATAGTAAAATCAGTATGCTTTAAGTAAATCCACTGTATTAAGTTTTTACCATCATTTATAGCAATTGGGTCCAAAACTGATTCATCTGGAGACCGACATATTTCTCTTCAATTACAACGTTTCCCAAAGCAATTTTACATACCCTCCAGTACCTTTTTTGTTGTCAGGTCTTCCGGTTTGCTGACACTTACAGAGGTGCATATAGCGATTACTTGGAGTCTGCTGTTTGCCCTTTTTACTGCGACAACAATGGCTATGAGGTAATTTTTATAGGAAACATATAATCATTTTTTGTCCATCTAATATTTTCAAATGGTATTATAATCCTTAAATTCATATATAGTATTTGATCTTTAAACGGAGAACTTATGAGAATACTTATATGGTTTCCTTATTCATACTATATTTTCATAATATTCTAAGAATTTTTTTAGTACGTAATATTCTGTTACTGGGTGATATTGTCAGGATGAATTGTTATGGGCAGCAGCTTGGTTACACAAGGCATCAGGAAGACGGCAATTTAGGGAGTACATAGTACGAAATGAGGTCATCTTGAAGGCAGGGGACGCCTTTAATGAATTTGGATGGGATAACAAACATGCTGGCATCAATGTTCTTATTTCAAAGGTATGTAAAAACGTACCTTTTTTTATTTTAAATTTATCAATACAAATAAGACATCATGTTATAACCCATATAAATTCATACAATTTTTCCTAGTGTTTCTTTTTTGAAAATTAGTTTCATCTAAAAAGCAAATCATGAAAATAATATTTTTGTTGGTATATTAGAAAACTTTTTTTTTACCCTGTTGGTCATAAAACACGTGAAATTGTTTCATGTATGTATTTTAAACTCATGCATGTCATGAAGGCATCGCACACTTTTTGTTATTATTATTTTATTTATATGTGATAGTACTTGTTATTTCACAATTTACTTTCCGTGCATCTACTTTGTTATTATTATTTTATTTCTATGTGATTGAATTAATAAAATTATTTTTTGACATGGATATAAAGAAATATACCTTGTAAAATCTCACGCGATAGTAGGATCCGAGGAGCTTTTTGACATGGATATGATCATATAAATTATAATTTGATCTGTAAGCTAATATATCAATATTACCCGGGATTTGAAAACGTGTTAGACTTTACCTCCTTTCTAACCTGTGGTTGATCTTATCAAATTCTTGACTTGTGTATATGTCTTGATATTCCTTTTCCAAGTGTCTATTCTAATATGTAACATGCTCCATACCCTAATACCTTGTGTCAGCAAGTCACATGGTTTCTTAGCTTCTGTGGTCTAAATCATGTTTATTTCTAAAGTGGAAGCCAAAGGTGGGTCCCCATTCCATGTGGGTCCTTGCCCACAAAATTCGGACTAATTATAAAAATTAGATATCTTTGGGTGATTTTCTCACAAGCTTTCTCTTGGGTACCCAAAAGGAAATCTAAGAGGTTTCGTGAACAAAAGTTGGTACGAGGGGTTAGATGATACACATGGCTCATTGACTAGGGTGAGGGGTTAGATGATACATTTGGCTCATTGACTATGGATGAGATTATTGCTTTACAATTATTCATGCTTTTATGGGAGCAATTACAAAACATAGATATTTTCCATTAAACTTATAGCAAAACTACTTCTACTTCTCAATATCCAAATTGCATTATTTTGTCTATTGGTCTAAGGTCTTTATACAATAAGACCATGTCCTTGATCAAGAAACAGTATCCCCTCAATGCAACTAATGCAGGGACTATATCTATTAGGTCTTTGCTCTCAAGTAGAATGGGCTCATGCAATAAGCCATGTACCTCCTTTATGTTTAGGTTTCTGTGGGTAATATGGTGGGACCCAACTATGGTTCAGTATTTATGTGCTAGCATGTGCATAAAGGCAATGAAGGGCAACAGACAACAAGATTGTAGTGACACTTCACAATTCCTTCTTGTTCCCATGCTTTTATGGATAGATTTAATTAGTATACGTTCATAAGGTTTAGATTGATAGCGACCTTACTTAAATTGGATAAAGAATTGGTTGTGACTTTCCTATATGTATTAAACTTTAAATTTTGATGTAGATGGTTTTCATTATTTTTGATGATTTAGCTAAACGTCCTGAAGGGCAAGCATTATAAATGAAAAGATAACCTTTGAAGTAGAGGTCTAGTGGTAAGTGTTTGAATCCTCTTAATTCGGAATATCATGTGCGAGTCCAGCTTTCACTTGTTTTCTACTTTTTACCTTATCAAAGACTGCCTAACCAACACAAGTTTAATATTACTTTATCCCATTGGTTATTAGTGAGGTCAGTTTTCAAGTTATGGGTTCTTATGGTTATAAGAATACATTAAAAGTTCAGTATATCAATAGGAGACCACTACCGTATACAATTCAATATGTGACAAGTATAATACAAGGCATTCTTTTATATGTGCATTTTGCATCGTGTTGCTATTAGTTTATAATTATGACGTGTAAACATTTTTACAGAAAGTGTTGATGGGAAAATCGCCGGAACTGAAATCATTCCAGAACAACGCTGATGCTTTCATCTGCTCGTTGTTGCCCGGAACCGCACATCTTCAAGTTCAATACTCACCAGTTTCCTTTCCTTCTTTTTTCTAATCACATAAACCCGTTTTGAGATGAATGTTTTACAAGTGTTGATTTGGTGATAATCAGGTGGATTAATATTCAAAGCTGGAGGAAGTAATATGCAACATGTGACTTCACTATCTTTTCTACTGTTGACTTATTCTAACTACTTAAGCCACGCTCATCGCGTTGTGCCATGTGGCGATAAAATAGCTTCCCCTGCTCTTCTCAAAAGCTTAGCCAGACGTCAGGTTAATTCAATCTCTGAATTTACTTTTTATTAATTGGTAAAAGTTTGATTATGCTGTTCACAATACATAATTTTGTGAACCACATAAACATTTTTATGTCTTGGATCATAGATATGGAGGAAGAGGGAAAAACATAGTATATTTTTATCAACACAACTTTCAAAAATGGTTTGAAAAACTGTAATAATAAATGGAATTTCATGATGGAATTATTGATTGATTGAAGGGCGTCATTGGCGCTTTAATAGTAGTACCCATTAGTACTGGGACCATGTTTCATGACATGGGTTATTGCCAAATGGATAGCTGCAGTTAATTCTGGGGCCATATTCAAGTCCCGACAAAGAACAACGGTTATAATGTTTTCTACCTTTTACACACAAACATTCCCTTGAGTCATGGGCCTTTTTGGACCTCTCATAATGTTACATTGTTACCAAAAATCAAAACACCAAACTTGTACATGACACCGGTGTTTAGGGATTTATTTGGTCGTTTTTTTTATTTATGGGTCAAACCGCTAACTAAGGTTTTAAAAAACGTAAAACAAATTGCTTGGGTTTGTTGGTTAGCCAGAGTTGTTTGTTTTACTGGTTTTTACTCGTTTTGGTTAAACCAACTTTTTGTTCCAAAATCAATAGTTTTGCTTAAAGTTTTAAAATGAAAAAGATAATTCGTGATTGTAGTATATATTAATACATATACATAACTACATATTTCAGAAATGAAAATATATGTATGAATAGTGAAGGCTAAACGATTTGATCGGTTTACACAATCGTTTCTAAATTTCAAACCAGACCGAACTGTCAAATCATCAAACTACAATCAAATTGTTTGAGTTCGGGCAGTTTGATTGGTTCTAACAGTTTTTAAAACGCCTAGTACTTTAGCATGAGAACTTAGAACTTGAAACATCCGTTCTAAATCATCTTACATTCTTACTTGATTCACAGGTGAACTATATTCTTGGAGATAATCCGATGAGAATGTCATACATGGTCGGATACGGTCCTCTTTTACCCACTAAGGATACACCACCGGGGCAGCTCGTTACCCTCGGTCAGAGTCCATCCAGCCCCCATAGGTTGCAAAGCTGGTTCTCGTTACTTCTTTAGCCCAGACCCAAACCCAAACGTACTAGTCGGAGCCGTAGTCGGTGGGCCCAACACCACCGACGCGTTCCCTGACTCCAGACCCTTCTTTCAAGAGCCGAGCCAACGACGTATATAAACGCACCATTGGTGGGACTCTTAGGCTACTTTGCAGCCCATCCTGATTTTTAAAGTGGTTCATTGGGTAGTGGTGCGCAAAATGGTCACCCTACCTTAATGGCTTACCCGATAAACCGCCGTTATTAGCGTTGATTTCCAAGTGGAAAAAGTTGCAATTCTATCTAATTATTATTGTTAAATCTATCATGTCCAACATGGTATGCTGTTGTCTTGTTTTATAAAGTGAAGTTCCTGTAATTAAGGGAAAATTGGGGTCAAACATTGAAAGATGTAACTCATGTCTATTTTGATGTTTAATGGAATTAATTTTGCTAAACATGATGATTACGACCAAAAGTAAATTGGGGTGACGAGTTTAAGAAAGAAAGGGATAAAAATGACACATTTGCTAATGATTATCGTTAACTTTTAGATTGGGTTAAAGTTTATAATTATTTAAAAAAACATAAAAAGATATTAAATTTTGTTTAGGTATATAACTGATGGTCATTGTTAATAAGATTCTTTATATTGGAGTTTTTACGCACATGACATGACATCTGACCCCTTTGTTTAATGATGTGCAAGATCTTAGCCTAACTTCAACGAATCTAGGAAGTGGTATGTGATATAGTCAGTTTGAGATTGGTGATCTCCCAAACAAAAGTAAAATTACAAAAATATAAATAACAAAAAAACGTAAAACTATTGTTATAATTTTTCTTCTCTTCCTTATTAACCAAAATCTTCTTACACTGCTTCATGCTAACTTAAAAATGGACACGTGCAGACTCAAATGTGACTAACATGGATTGGCAAAGACTACAATTAAACTAAAAACATACAATAACTAGAAACGTGGGAACATCATGTAGAAAATAAAACATGGTGACGATCTAAATGGAGCTCTTGATGGGTGGTCATGGTCCACGGGTTATGAGTCTGTATCAGTTTGTCACTTCGCATATCACATATCGCTATGCAGTTCCCCATGCTAGTGTGAATACTAGCTCAGAAATGCACTTCAAAGTTTTTAGTTTCAATAATAATTTACTTTCCATCACAACTTGAACTTGAAATCCATTTGATATATTCTTCATATATAGTGATAAGGTCATTGTGATTGAAGTCATAACCTTAACTAATCAAAAAAAAATGGAATTATATACTTTTTTACCAGTTAAAAATCACGTATTTTATATTGAATCTATTTCAATTTGTTATTTAATAAATACCAAGCGTGAGATCAATATACCGCAACCTTTAGAATGTTGATACTTTTTAACTAACTAACATGTTGCTTTGAATATCTAATTTAAATACAATTATTAGAGCTTAACCAAGCTCGAGCTAGTACAACTTAAACTTAATGTAAACTCTAATTTTCCTCTACATGCTTATGTCTAAAACTCAAGCTCGACTGTTAATTGTTTATTATAAGCTTGAAAGCATGACTCGTTCACTAATTTTTTTTTAAATGTTTTGTTTGTATATATACTATATTTCTATGTAGAATGTAATATGCATTCTTTAGTTTTTTCTATAATAAAAATTAACTTTACACTTATATGTAATTATACAAAATAATGAAGATTGGTGTATAAGCTTGAGGCTAAACTCCTTTGTTAAATAAGTTTTAGCTTAGCTTAAGCATGACCTGATTCATGTTTATAACTAAACAATCTTCATAGCTGGTTAACGACTTAAATTAATTAACTGTAACTTTGAAGTTTAACCCATAGCAACTA